>APFE031248168.1:116015-132941 GCA_000404065.3 Pinus taeda | reverse complement strand
TACATGGAAACCTAAAGATTATTGTAAGTGACAGAGATCCCATTTTCACTAGAAATTTTTGGACAGAATTATTTTCTTGTCTTGGTACTCAGTTAGCTCATAGCTCATCTTTTCATCCTCAATCTGATGGGAAAACTGAGATAGTAAACAAATGTTTGGAAGGATATCTTCGTTGCTTTGTATCTGATAAACAGACACAATGGGTCAAATGGTTGCCTCTGGCTGAAAGGTGGTATAACACTTCCTTCCATACAGCAACAAAAATGACCCCATTTATGGCACTTTATGGGTATCAACCACCATCCATCACATCATATTTAAGAGAAAATTCTAAGGTTCAAGCAATGGAACATCACACCAAGCATCAACAACAAGTTCTCCAACTCTTAAAGGATAACCTCACATTGGCGTAGAATAGGATGAAACAACAGGCAAATCAACATTACAACGAAAGAAGTTTTGATGTAGGTGACTGGGTATTCCTACAGCTACAACCATATAAACAAATGTCCCTCAAGCAAGCTAAGAAGGATAATAAATTATCAACAAGTATTATGGTTTGTACAAGGTGTTGCAAAATATTGGTACTATGTCATACAAATTGGAGCTTTCTGCAGCTTACCGAGTGCACCTAGTTTTCCATGTTTCATGTTTAAAGAAGGTTATAGGTGACACACTCCTAGTCCAAACAATATTTCCAGAACTTGACAAGGAAGGAAAAATCATATGGGAGCAGGAAGCAGGCACAGAAACAAGAACTCAACAACTATAAAATCGATCAATTTCAGAGTATCTCATCAAGTGGAAGAACTTATCCACTGAAGATTCCACATGGGAGGATGAAAATTTTATACAGAAGCATTCAGAACTACTCAAGAATTGAGGACAATGCCTTTTAGAAGGAGAGGGGCATGTTAGGTATCTATAATACTAGTAATTCCCCCATTACTATTGTCATTGTAACCCTTATTGTTATTATTGTGCCCCTATTGTCCCCATATTGTTATTAGTGTGCCCCATAGAAACCCACTATTGTTATTGTTGTGCCCTTATGTTATTACTTTAATGTAGGCTTAATTATATTGTGACCCCTTAGGCTCCTATATATAGAAGGGAGGTTTAGTCATTTGTATCATCCAAGAATTGTTCATTTGTGTAATGTAAAGGAGGTTGCCCCCTCAAAGAGGCTGAATCCTCTCCCTGCTTTATATGGATAGACATAGATTAAACATGGGATGCAGAGGTGGGATATAGGGAAAATATGCCCCTTGTATGTGTCAATATGCCCATCCTCCCTCCTTGCAAACTTGAGCTTAGGTAGTAGCAAGAAAAGCCATGGGTAACTATGGAAATGTTATTCCTAAAGTGGTTAGGTGCTCTATGGTAGAAGTGGAAGACAAAATCTGACAAGAACATAGATTTATTCTTAACGCTCGTGTTGAAAGAGAGACAAGGAAATGGATCATGGAAGTTTGGCACTTTAACCAGGTCTCAACAAACCTCTTATATTTAGGTAGTCAACTTATATTGGAACATTAAAAATCTTATTGGAATAGTTTTTATTGAGACATCAAACACTCAACTAGAATTCTTGGTCTGCATGGTAGAAATGCTGGAGAAAATAGAAATATTAGATAGAAAAGTATATGTCGTAGCAAATAATAAAGAAAATATTTCCTTTAACCCCCCCTCCCCCCCTATTGAATATAATGAATTTCCTCGACCAATCCAGGTGGACTCTCCCACAACATGAAATGATCAAGCGAGCCACTTTACTAATTAATGTTTTTTGTAATGCCATTGTTTTGATTATGATAGTTGATTATTGGAAATGTATTTTGATTAGTTTATCTTTATAGTTTAAGTGATGTATGGTTTCTTTAGTGAAAATTAATGTCAAGATTTTCAATCTCTACGATTTTTCTAGTTCTCCAAATGAAAAACCAATAGTAAAGGAAAAACAACCATGTATCTATTCTTTTAAAGATAATACAAATTTCATAATCCTACAAAAAAAATGTTTATCCAATCAATTTTCTTTTTCTTTCATTGATAATTTAATATGGTGTAATTTGAAGAGGAAACTTATTGTATCAATTTACATTTAAAGAAAAAAATTCCAACAATTTAGCTTAGGTTTTTATTTTAGTATATAAATTAATTCTTCTACATTTTTTTTCCCGAGGAAAAATCGTAACTTTTCATTAGTTTTGAAAAATTACATGTAGTAGATGCCATTGGAATATGCATAACTGTTGTCCGAAGCCATTCAAATAGTGTTCAAAAATAATAAGTTATGGCGGAGGCCATTCCAAAAAGAGTTGTACATAGATCACCACGCAGGGTGTGCTTGATATGTCTAGTGATAGAAATAAAACATAAATATATACATAGGTTAGTATTATGTAAATCTGCTGATAATAAACAAAAATTAGGTCTTTTCCGCCTTAGGATATGCCCTATCAATGTAGGGCTAGTGGTAGTATTGATATTGTTCTTCACCGATCTGTTCCCGTATCATCCACATGCCTCTAGGATGTGTCGTAGCTTCCTTGGATAGTTTTTCAGCAGCCGAGTTACGTTCCCTGTAAATATGTTGACATGTAACAGAGTTAAACTATGCCTTGAAATCCTATATTTCATCCAAAATGTTTCTGAGCGAATGTGCATGACAATTATTTATGTTATTAAACCAATTTATGATGATTTTGGAATCACCAAAGATCTGTAACTTATTGCATGAGTGAGCCAATGCAAAATGAAAAATATGCTTGAGGGTGATCATTTCAACAAAATTATTAGTTCCCTCTCCCAATCCCAGTTGAATTTTGTAGTGATGGTGTTTAGATAATGGAGTATAACTCCACCTCCACACCCCTGTGTTTGAGTAGCGTCGTTGAAATATGCCCATGAAATGGTGGGATCAATCGACTCAGTGGATATATTACACTTTGTAGGAGTGTGTATCTCATCTAGGATCTCATGGTAGGCAACAATGATTTTTGTAGCAGCATGTGGCCATCTAGCCCCTTTTTCCTTGAAAATAATCTTGTTTCTGATCAAACAGATTAACCAGCAAACAAGGAGAGGAAGGCGGAGAGTTTTAGAGTTGTTGTTCGTAGTTGTCCAGTGATCCCAACCCTCAAGTATCATTTGTCCCTGCCAATAGACAAATTTGGAAAGAATGTTTAATACTTGTAGCCATAGCTAAGCACACATCGGGTAGTGGAGGAATAGATTATCGTTAGTATCCTTGGCCTGTTTACATAGTACACACCAATGTGGACCGAATTGGGATTGATGCATGAGGTTTGCTCCATTTTGGGTATTATTCCTGAGCACATTTCACATCAATAATTTCATTCTCAGTGATGCTTTGAGCTTCCAAATCTTCCTCCACTAGTCTAGGAGAGAAAGTGGCCTCCTCATTGAGAGTAGGATGGGATATCCAATTTTAGGAGAGTATAGACCATGCTCAACCAGAGTCCAAATGAGTTTGGCGGGGCCTTCTTTGATGCGCGCATGGGCTTATTTCAAGTCATTTATACACCCTTCCCAATTTTTCTACTAGTGTTTAGGGATGCCTAAGTGCAGAGCCGATAACCAAGCTTGTTCAAAGATGGAGTTGTTCTCCAAATCAGCAACTTATGCAATTACTTTGATATTCCTCTAATTAAGAAACAAAATGAGGTCAAGAGGTAATTGATACATATACCCCCCTCCAGTCCATGGGTCCATGCCTATATGAGCCAATGAGCCATCATTTATTCTCCAAGCTAGTCCCTCTTTGATAGAAGGCAAGGTGTTTAATATTGATTTCCAAACCATAGATATCCTAGATCGAGGCCAGGAGGGTAGTCGAATCCAGTCCATGAGATGATGTGGTCATATATATTTATGGTAGGAGACTTCAGTCTAGAGGTTTTATGACGTGAGCAGGATCCATCCCATCTTGGCAACAAGAGTGTGTGCAAAGACTGATAAGTCCTTTAGTCTTCAACCACCCCATTTCTTGGGGACAGAAATATGTTTCCATCCCACCCAAGCAAAGGGTTTTCCCTCTTTATACCCATTCTAAAGGAATATATAGCAAATATTCTGAATTCAGGCAAGGATGGCTCTGAAAAGGGAATTTCTGTTGTGCATACCTTGTTTCCGAAGGAGATGCATTGGAAAGGGTAATGGTAGACTTGGAGTGGTTTGCTTCGATACCAGTAGCCAAGGCAAAGAGGGTGAGGATTTCATGGAAAGTAGATGAGTCCCTGATGCTTCCATTTAGGAAGATGAGAACATCATCTATGAAAAGTAGATGAGTGAGGTAATAGTAGTCAGACATTTTTAGCCCTTATATATGCCCTTCCCACTTAGCAGATGCAATGAGTCTGCTGAGACCTTCCATGATAATAAAAAAGAGGAGCGGGGAGAGTGGGCATCCTTGTCGAAGACCTCTCTTAGCATGGAAGAAATATGATGCTAAACCATTTATGAGAACACTAAAGGTGGCTGAGGTGACACAACACATAATCCAGTCAATGAAGGGGGGAGGGAATTCCAAGTGGGTGAGGAACATCTTAATGTATAGCCAACTGAACCAGTCAAATGCTTTGGAAAGGTCAATCTTGAGAATTGCCCCTTTTGGCTTTTTAGTTTTAAGTGAGTGTAGGGCTTCCTGAGCTGTGCCAATAGCTTCATGGATTTGTCTATCCTGGAGGAAAGAAAATTTCTCAGGGGAGATGTGACAGGATAGGATGGGCCTGAGCCGGTTGGAAATAATCTTGGAAATGATTTTATAGAGACAATTACAAAGGGAAATAGGTTGAAATTCATTGAAAGATGAAGGAGAGTCGGATTTAGGGATTAGGGCTATGAAAGTGGTGTTGATGGCCTCATACATACACCCAAAAGTCTTGCATTCCTCGACGACGCTGAGTAGGTCTTGACCAATGATCTCATAAAAGGCAATGTAGAATTCAATTGTCGAGTCGTCTGGCCCTGGACTCTTATCTTTTTTCAACGACTTCAGATTACTTTCTAGCATTGCCAGAGTGACAAGGGAAGTGAGCCCCTTGACCATTTCCAGGTCCACAAATCTGGGGAAGTGTCCTGCAATTCTGAGAATTTCAACAAGAGAGGCACCAGGAGGGGCCTGGTAAATTTTTCGGAAATGAGAGTTCCCAAGGTGAGAGAGCTGGTTATAGGTTGTTATCATGCCTCCATCCTCCAAGGGAATATTCCAAATAGTATTACTAACTTTCCTTCCCTTGGTAAAATTTTGAAAGAATTTTTTGTTCTCATCTTCTACTTTTATCCAGGCAACTCGACTCCGGAGTTTCCAAGTTTCTTCCCTCTTCCTCAAGATTTTTGATCGCTGATTTTCCAAATTGATGAGATGAGCCTTTGCCTATGTTGAAGTAAAACACATTCCCTAATCATCCAGAAGAGTGGCCAATGTCTATTCAATATCTCCAACAGTTTGGTCATCCCTCATTATTTTATCCTTAGCCCAATGAATGGAAAGTTTCTTAATTTTAGTGAGATTGGTGCAGAAGCCTTCTGCCAAAGTTCTCCCCAAGGAAGGATGATTTGATAGATAGAAATTAGACACCAGTTGAATATGTCAGGGGTCTGATAGCTAGGTGGAGTTGAATTTATACGGGACCCTTGGCTTTTGAGAGGGGCCAGTGATCTCCATATAAATAGGGGAGCGGTCCGATAATCCTCCAGAAACAACCCATTATCTGAATAAGCAGAGTCTTTGAACCAACGAGTCCTTGATGAGGAAGTGATCCAATCTCCTAGCAAAAGCTTCCTCACCAATTCTGTGATTTCGTCAGGTGGGGAGGGGCTTTACCATGGGGATATCCGTCTAATGATGTTGTTCAAGCAACTGCTCCATAACATCTGAAAGCATATCCACTTGAGCATTTGTCCCCCATGATTCCCCATATCCAATGGAGAAGTTTAGATATCCACCCAAAATGAGGTTTTCAGAATTTGTGAGGGATAGATTAAGGAGGTTGTTCCAGAAGGCCTCTCTGTTTTGACATGGGCCATATACATTGACCATCTGAAGATCCATTCCAAAATATGATGATAAGATGTCCATTCTAATAAAACCAGTACCACCCCATGAGGAATTGAGGTTAATAGTACAGGGGTTATATCCCAAGGCCAGTCCACCTGATCGTCCCATGACATCAAGGGATTGAGAGAACTACCCAGGCTTCAGGGAGTGGAGAAAACTAAAGATAAGGTCTGCCTCACCCAATGTTTCTTGTAGGAAGATAATGTCTATAGTCTCAGATTCAAACAATCATATGAGGGCTAGTGTTTTAGGTGAACTAGCCAGACCCCTGCAATTAAAAGAGAGCCACTTCATGGGGGGGATTTTGGAAGGGTGTTCAAAGATCTAAGTACCCAGTCAAGTGATGATTGTCTACCCGAAGCGAATTACACCCCTGTTAATAGGATGGCTTTAGATAAATGGGATTTACTACCTCTGTTGAATTTGGGAGCGCATGTAGGGTGGGGGGGTCAGTCCAAAAGCATAGGATACGGAGCAAACCACTGAGAGAGGGAGGCGGGGTTAGATATTGTAAAGGTGGGGGGGACCTGAGAGGGAAGATGATAATTCGACAAAAGAGGGGGAACCTTAGGAGGGAAGGGTGGTGGAGTGGTCAAGAAGACCGAACGATGAGTGATGAGGGGAGAGGGGATGGAGGAGGGGTTGAATTCCTAAACCGATGCAGATGCAGAGTGCAAATGCAATGCAGAACAAGAAGGAGAATAATAAAAAAACAGAGTCAGGGAGAGGAGGAGTACTCGAGGAGCATGTAGCTTCAGCAACAACCCTCGATCGAGTCATTGGTGGGAAGGGAGTATGAGGAGTGCCCCAAGTCAACAATTGATTTGATGTCCCCTTCTTATTCATCATTGAGGTAGCCAGAGGAGTTTTCCCTGGAGCGGTTATAGGAGCCCTAACAACCTCACCCTCTGGTACCTTAGAAGATTTTGAGTCCTTTCACACCAATGGGTATTCCTTGAAGAGGTGCCCAACTTTGTGGCACTTGCAGCATCTAAACGTGACTCCTCCATAGTCCAAGATTTGGATACTGGTGAAATTCTTCCATTGCAAGGTTATTTTCTCCTTTAAGCCCTCTCTTGTATAAATATGGACCAATATGCGAGCCAGAGACCTATTTCTAGATTGGATATAAGACCTATCATAGTCTAGATAGGTATCTGGCATGTTCCCATTACAAACAAACACATCCTTGAACCAGTACTGTAGAGGGAGCCTTAGCAACCTAACCCATAATGGCCCAACATTGATTTGTTCTCTTTTAGGGTCAAAGAGCGAGCTCCATCCCTTCAACATGACCAAGGCCCATTTCGATGTGCCAATATCTAACAAGTTCCCAGTTGGTGTATTCCTCCTGCAAGAAATAGAGCGCAAACCAATCGTGAGGCAATGTCTGCACCTCAGGAATATCTTTGAAAATGTTGCCCCAAATCTCCTTGACCCAGAGGCTAGGTCACTCCGCTGAATAAGCACGTCCCTGGACCCTACACACCAAAACCTTACCAGCCATAGTGACAACTTCTCCCATGTTTAAACATTCCCAAATTTGAGAGTGAGGTCCTTACCGAAGGCCTTGACACAATTAATCTTCCACTTGCCCGATTTAGGCACAGTTCGGTGGTCTTGCAGAGTGTCTAGAGAGCCTTGATTCTCCTGGTGTTGATACTGTGCAGAGTGTCGGACCTAATGACGGGGGTCTCGAAGCATCTAGATGGGACAATGGAGGGAGATGCCGCAACAAAGATAGAAGGGGCAAAAGGATCAGGCAGGGTCTGCTAAGGCACAATGATGTGATCGACTCCAGAGGGGGGCACGAAGGGCAGAAAACGCAATAGTTCCCTGGAAGGCAACAGTTTGAAGGGAGGGGATGATGAAGAAGAAGCAACAAGCAGGTGAGGGTCGCCGGCGAGAGCAGAGGGCAGTCAAGCTCCAGGGAATCAATGGAGAGGGAAGCGAAGGGGAGGCAAGATGTAGATGGTCCGAGGAGAGTAACAATGGGAGGAGAGACGAATAGGAGTAGTTCAGTTGATTCTCAATGAGCAGTAGAATAAACCAGCATAGGGTTAGGGCTAAGAAAGATAGGGACATTGGGGTTAGGGTCAGTGGAATAATCCACCTCCTCTAATTCCATGTCCTCCATAACGCAACATGCCCGGGGAAAACGGAAGGCAGTGTTGCCCTCTTCTACATTTTATTTTTATTCATAAAGTTTACCATTTAAGCTTATTTTAGGTAGTTGAGAAGAACAATTATTATCCTCTTCATATAAAGTTAATTCCCACAAGTAAAATTATGAACTTTTTTCTAATGACTTTTAACCTAAATAATCTAATCATTATATATATATATATATATATATATTATATATATTATATATATATATATATATATAATATAATATAAAAATCTATTTATAAATTTTATTTCAAACATTTTACTCTAACAAATAAATTATAAATATTAAAAGATTTTTACTGTAACAAATAAATTACAAATATTGAGATATGTAAGTTTAGTTCTAAATTTCGAAGTTTTTTTTCATCACTTTATACCAAGGCTAAGTTTATTATTAAATAGAAAATAAATATGTGTTTTCATCATAACCTCTAGACCAATGCTAAATTTATTGTTAAATGGAAATGAAATATTTTTTGTCAGCATAATCATGCAAAACTTAATTAATTATAAATGTCACTTAAATCTAATATAATCCCTACAATTTAGTTTCCATCCCAAATCCCTATGAAATTTAAAAAACTATACTTGTAAAATGTTTTGAAACATAATTCCAAAGTCAAAGTTTACACCAAGGCAACCAAATTCCCTTAGTGCCCTCCTTTTCTCAAATTAATTTTAAAAAAAATTATATTTATTTACATTTGGTTGAAGTGTCATGTGTGTATATTATTAATTTATCTACTTTCTAAATATATTAGAATTAGTGGATAAAACGTTTTTAAATATAAAGAATTTTTAAACTAGTAATTATATCGAATGTTGCAAAGGAAACATTGTAAGTTGGTAGCATATGAAAAATAACATAGATGAAGAGTGATGTGATATGTTATGTGATCCAATTTTATCCTAATTTGAGTAAAAGAGAAATATTAATGTTGTTTCCACTAGGTAACCTTTTATAATTGGGACCCTTATCTTTCCTTTATGACGTGAAGATTTAAAAAATTTAGAGATCCGAATGATGGGAAATTGGAAGTGAAAATGTTAACTTATTCCATTGTTAAATTAATCTCCAGACTTGAATTCAAAAAAGTTTCTTATATTAATTTACAAACTCAACTCTATTTTTAAAAACATAAGGACAAATAATCAATGGTTAATTCCTTCCCTCATGTTTATGAAATTACCTCAGCAAGTAGGGGTTACATTGTCACTTAGAAAGGATCGACAATATGATCCATAGACATTTTATAAATCATAAAGCTCAAAAAAAGCCTAGCACTTCTAGGTGTTGAATAAGTTGCCAATGCATAAGAAATATTTTTAAAAGACTTTCCGTACCACATGAAACCTTGCTGCTTGGAACTATATAACTACTGTATCATTATTATACACATTTGACATCAAATTTTTTTAAAATAATATGTATTAATTAAAAGAAATCATTTTGAATTATAATTTTAGAAACTACGATAACGCCATATCACATAAAGTGTGTTATCTTATTATATGTCTCTATCAGTAATGATGGTCACAAGATGTTCATGAGCATGCAGAATGAATTTTATGTTAACATTAATTTTAATAAATGACAAAAAATGCGACATGCAATTCCAACATGGGAAATCAATAATCCTTGGGTTAAATTTGAATTTAGACATCAATTTGATAAGGTAAGTTAAATCTTAATGCTTCTCTATACAATTTGAAAGGATTTATTATAAAAGGAATTGTAGGGTGAAGGTCTTCTAGACCCTTATAAACACATACAACATAATTCATTGTAATACACTTATTCATTTATCAGAATTACGTTAGTAGAGATTGTTAATAATGTACTTGTCACGCATTCAAGTAAAGGACGTGTGTTGTGTTAGATTGTTATCACTGCACTTGTCTTGATGCTCATCACCTCTCTTTCATTCACACTTATACCCCCAAACTATTAGTAGGCTCAATTTATGCATACCTTAAAGATGAATGCAACCACAGTGTAGACATTATAAAAATTTTAATGTCAAACAATTACCTTCAAACACAAGTTTCTTAGTTTTGATGAAATTTAAGATGTGTTGGTGCATTTTAATCTTGTTGGACTATGTACATGGTTTTGAATAGGAAATGAATAATAATGTTCAATTTATCTATAACACATAACACATTGCATTAATTAGGGGCCATTTAGCTTTAAAGGAATTTATAAATCAATTGATATCAATATGAGGGGATCACGAGTTTGAATCTCTTGATTTATGCTAAAGAAAGCAACTGTGCAACCCCTTTGTGCAGATATTTTATGAACAATCTTGTTCATGCATTCAAATTTTATTACTGCACCTACAATATTGAGCCCAAAATAACATCTCTACTATGTTATTGATGAATGCAACCCGAGTCTAAGATTTTTTTATGAACAACCTTGTTCATGCATTCAAATTATATTACTCCACCTACAGTCTCAAGCCCCAAAATAATATCTCTCCTCTATTCCTGATGAATGCAACCCCAATGTATGGATTATAAAAATTTTGGTGTCAAAAAATTATCTTCAAACATAAGTTTCTTAGTTTTGATGAAATTTAAGATGTGGTGATGCATTTGCATCTTGTTGGACTATGTACATGGTTTTGAATAAGAAATAAAAAATAAAATTCAATTTATTTGTAACACATTGCATTAGTTAGGGGCCATCTAGCTTTAGACAAATATAGAGAGAAGATAGTGTCAAGTTGAGGGGATCATGAGTTTGGATATCTCACTTTGTGCTAAAAAAAACCAATTGTGCAACCCGTTATGTGCATATTCTATGAACAATATTGTTCATTCATTTTAAGTATATTACTCCACATATAGTCTCAAGCCCAAATATCATCTCTACTATATTTATGATAGTTCCAATGACTCTTTTGCTGGCCAATTGGGTATATTTTAGTAAACATCATGCACATGGGATGCCATATCACCAAGCTTGATATTTTTAAAGAGAAGTTCCAAAAAGAAAGCATCAAAATGCCATAGATTGCTATCACCATACTTATTTTGCTGCTCATCACCTCTCTTTCATTCCCACTATTATCACTCAGGTTGTTCCCTTTGACTCCCGAGGGAATACGGCCGAGGTAACCACAAACCAGTCTTTGGACTGCAGGTCCTAGCCTACCAACAGTCAGAGAGGGCTCTCTCTTCAGGATTTTAACTTTGTTTAAGGGGTGATTTTAGGCTAGATATGAGGCACATGAGTTTGATTTGTTTTTTTTGATTGATGGGGTGGTTGATCTTATTCAAAATGAGTTGACATGCAAAGAGTAAGAAGTTCAAACCATTGGGCATGGAGTCATGACTGAACTGAGTTGTGTTTTTTCTCTGGTAGAAGAGGGGAATATGGAGCAAGATAGCCACACAAGGCACAATGATTTTATGCTAGAACAAGAGTGAAATGGAAGTTAGGGAACGAGAGGCAATTAAGAATCTCTCATCCAGCCAAAGAGGGAATGTGGATGAGTGATATCTGGGAGCAATGAAGATTTCCCATACAACATTCATATGTGAAAGGAACAGTTTAAATAGGCGCAATTAAGAATGCATATTCATCACTGTTTCAGAGGAAAACATGGAAAGTTGCAAGAATTGAGCACAGAGGGCATGAAAACCAATTATGGTCTATTCTTTTTTTCCTGCAACTTAATTATGATATATATTTGATACAACTATGCATAAACTGATAAACAAAGGGAGGGACAACATATTGAACCATGAGCAAGCACGAGAATTCCATACCAATTTCTTCAGCTATTGAAAACACAACCAGCCAGTTCAGATGCAAGTATTCCAGCAATCTTTGATTACAGAAGTTCTTCAATATTTACAGTGCAGCTCTCAAAATGAGAGATCAACCAAACAACTCACCAACCCTTATTACATTGTTTAGGGTTGTATTTATAGGCAAAATATCTACAAACAAGATCTACTAGAAGATATTTTTTTCATGAAGTAAATGCAGTTAACCTAACTTGTCTTATAAGTAATGAAAATATCTATCTAATGCTGCGCTGGGGGCAGCTGTTTCAAAATGTCGCTATCTGTCGTCCTCTGGCAGCTCTGCTTGTCCAATCTGCAATTGCTGCTCCTTTCACTTCTCACCTGCACCTCTTAGTCGGTTCTACTGCTCTTAGGTGACTGTGATTCCCATTTAATTTGTTATGATTCGATTTTAATGGCTTGTGACACTTTCCTAGTATGCATTGATTTGGTTTGGATGGTCTTTAATGCTTTCTCGGCTCTGATATGGTCGATATAATACTCTCTGTCGCTTCACTGATACTCTCTGCCGCTTCACTGTTTCTCTCTGATTGAATCGGGGCTTCTTCCTCTCTCTGATGTGGTAAAAACTATTAAATTGCCCCTTTTCGGCCCTTTTACGGCAAAAACAGTCACTGAGAAAAAAGATTCCCCATTTTGGCCTATTTCCCATAGCGATGTGCGATTAGCGCTAAGCACTAATCGCGCATCGAAAACTGCCTCAAAATTTGATTCCGGGCCTCTGAAGCCTCGATTTCGCTCTTGTGCGTTTTCCTTTCGGCAGATGACGTCAGTGGTACGGCGGATGACGTCAACATGACGTTAGCAGAGGGACCCAGTACAAATGATGACATCAACAGGGTGACGTGACAGCGTGACACAGCAGGGTGACGCAGCAGGGTGACGCAGTAGGGTGTAGCACAGTTGCCGGTGAGGTGGCGACATCGTCATCCGGTGAAGTGGCAACAGGGGAGGGCGGTAAGCGGTTTGCGTTAGACCACATTTGGTATGGGGGCAGTATCTGTCAGGGGCGGCCCGACGCAATGAAAAGCCGCCAAGTGTCTTGGGGTACGACGGTGAAACTGTCGACCATCAAGCACTATTGTGTCATCATATAAGGGCGTCCGATATGCATGAGGGCCGTCGGATCTTGGAGAGACGATCCGACGGCGGATGGGAGGGGAAGATGAGCGGGGTTTAATCAAAATGCGTGCGTGATAAATGTTTGATTATTCGTGGCGGTGGTGGCTTTTAGACTTTAGGTTTTGAGGGTTTAAATGTGCTCAGGGTGGGGTGTGGTTTGGTTATTTATTTAACCAGGGGTTAAACAAATCCCATGGGAAATGAATGCGGAAGGGCTAATACTAAGGCCCCAAATGGACCTAGTATTTCCCGGACTATTGTTATTAGGCTATATTTTCCATAGGGTGGGATATTTAATATTTCTTTTTTGGGTTTTTTATATAGTTTTCACATAGTAGGGGATAGAGGAATGACTTGGGGAGCTAAATAATAAAGTTAGGAGTTAGCATGACTTGGTGGAGTGAAAATGTAGGGGGAATGGTGAATTTGTGCAAAGATTATTTTTACACAAGAAATGTGGCTTCCTTTTACTAAGCCAATCTCAGATGTCAACTTGGCTTTTAAGAAAAAATGGAAAGAAAAAGGAACTCTCGGGCAGATCCCAAGGTCCTTGAGGGGATGTTAGTAAATGAGTTTGAGGAAATAAGAAGAGAGGGGAGTTAGAGATGCCTTGCCTGATCTGATCAACATGAGAAAGTGCCACCAAACTGTGATCTGGATAGATATGACACTTGAAAATATGAAATGGATCACATAACTTGATTTCTGCAACCACATAACTACTTACCCAGCCTACTTTACCTAGCATTTTTTCTTCTTTTGGATTAGGTGCACTTGAACTAGCAAACCCAACTTTTCAACCTTTTTCTTTTATTTACTGTCCTCCTACCTATATCTACACTTATGCCATCCAGGGGCTCAGATTAAGCTGTTGAGCACCCTTGCTTCTCTACCTATCTAAGAATCTGCCCAGATTAAGCTGTTTGGACAGATAATGATTCTCTATATTCTATAACAGGAAATTGAAACCTAGGGAGACCAAAATTAAACTGTTTGGATCTCCCTTTAGTTGAAAATTCTTCAAAAATGGAATAACTCCTCAAAATTTGGAATACAGCAAAGGCATTTAGGCTGGCCGACTCTCATGGACACTTCTTTGGCCTGAGTATCAAATATGGAACATTGCAACCTGCAGAGCATGACATATTTAGCATGTAAAATGTCAATCATGAAAAATGAACACCTGCTATGAGCAGGAGGCTAACAGTGGATCCACTTGGGGATGGCCTTTCCTTGTGAAAGGCCAAGAAAAGTAGGTTAGAATGCCTTAATCTTCCCTTGTTGCTGTGTTCTGAAAACTTTCCTTTGCTGGTTGCTTTATTTATGAACATGACAGTAAACCTTCAAGAGCTTATGGCCTTCACTTCGGGCTTCAACTGCAGCAAGCTTGTTGTCTAAGCAAAAACTAAAATCCTACCTACCTACCCTAACCAGCACTTACTTTGCTGTTAGGTGAAATGAAATAGCCAGTGCAGCCATTCAAGCATTATAAACATGAACGAGCTTTGCTGCTTGTGCTTGCTAGTGGAAAAAACTGAGATCTTGAAATCTGATATGGCTTTGCTAATCTTTGAGAAGATCAGGAAACTGCTGACCTTCTTTGCTGAATCAGGAAACTGTACAAAAGGGTCCTGCAGCATATACACATTATTGCTGAACTGATTTGAAGAACTGTACAAAGGTTTGGGATCACTATCATGCCTTGTAATAGGGATATCATCCACACTGTGATACTGAGGCACACAGCCTGCTAGTGGAGAAGAGGACCTCTCTACTTCATCATACCCCCTGTTAGCACATGCATCATATACCACCTGAACTGATATTTGCAGTTTATTACAAGTAGGCTCATATGGCCTTTGACTGATCTGCATAGGCTGCTCCTTTTCTTCTTTGAAAACCTCATATGGCTGAACATAAAGAGGCAGGGGATCCACTTGGATGACTTGATCATATGCTGCTGCTTCTAAGTCTTCTTCCATCTGATACTTGATGGCTTTGTGGGGTTGCAAAGCTAGAGGAAATATATTTTGAACACTGGTTTGAGCTTCCTCCAGATGATCCATATAAGCACTTGCTGATATTTGCTTATTAATTGTATGATATTTTTCCTTAATAAACTGAAAAGATTCGAAACAAAATGGTCAAGTTCCTTCATTGAAATCAAAATTTTCTGCGCTTTCCTCCTTTACTTCATAGCTGAGATAAGCTGGTTGCTCATTGATTTTGAGCTGGTGACCCTGAATTTCGCTTTCTGCCAAAGTAGGTTCTGATTCCTCTGTAAGGCTGATTTGGTCATTAGGCTCATCATCATCATCATACTCATCATATTTTGGCAGGCAATTGAAAGAAGAGAATATGTTATGTTCATATAGTATATCAGGAGATTGCTCCATCATGTATGGTTGTACGAATATGTCATTTGTTTTGTGGTAGGTTTGTTCATAAATGTCATTACTTTCCTGTTGCAAAATAGATGTGTTCAGATGTTCTAAACATTCCACTTTCATTGTGATCATTTCCTCAGACCTTTTTAACCAACCATGAAGTCTTTCTTCTTGCTCTGCTTTGCGGTTTTCCTCCCTGATTCTCAGATTTGCCTCTATGTCTACTACCATGTCCTGCATTTGTTCCATAGTAGGGGGACTCCTTTCTCTCAAACGAAATTCTATTTCTGGGTCAAAAGCTCTTGGATAATGCACTAGAGCTAGATCAGGGGGAGGTCTAATATTCAAAGGCAGAGCATGATAAACTTGATTGAATCGATCATGAAATTGTTGAACAGATTCACTTGGATTTCTTTTTAACTGATTATATTCTTCGATGAGCAAGAGGAAATTAAGTTTGACCATCCATCTATCAAGGAAGAGCTTGGAAGACTGCTGAAGATTCAAAATGCTAGCCTCAGGAAAGGCTTTAAACCAAGTCCTAACTTCGCTTTACAAAGAAAGGGAAAACAGCCTGATGCTAACATCTTCCTCCTCTACTTAAAATATATTAAGATAATATTCAAAGGCTTGGATATGATTTTGGGCAGTAATACCATTCTCTCCATCAAATCTTGGGAGATAATCAGGATGATTTTTGGGCAGAGGATTCAGCACAGGAGGCAACACAGGAGGCTTATACCTGTCAGGAACTTTACGGGGCACGGGAGTATGTACAGGAGTTGGCTGACTGGGCTCAATATGAACAAGGATAGCATGATTGGCTTTGATATTTGTTTCCTCCTTGGCTGTATGATGATTCTCAGCAGCTTTTAAAGGTTGCTGTTGTAATGTGCAAGGAGGCCTTTCAACAATATTTTCAAAGGGTAAGTCATGAAAATCTAATTTGAAATCGTTTTTAAAATACAATATACATAGCAAAATTTTGTGGAAGAGAAAGAACATGACCTGTTGGATAGTAGTCCAGGTCAACAGCCTGATCTGCTCATATATTTCTCTTGGGTTCATTTCTCCAGTGGAGTCTTTATTATGGGGATTATGTGGAGTCGCCAGGTGGATAAGTAAATGAACTTTGAAGGGCCTAATCTCTGTCCACCACACAGATCAGGACTTAATATTCAACAAGAAGCAAAATATTTTTTGATTTTTTTGATTTTTGTGATTTTTTGTGATTTTTCAAAATAAGTTTAGGAATTATTGGAAAGGCAAACTAATAAAAAATGGGGATTTACAGTAATGAACAGATGATTGTCCCCAGTGGAGTCGCCATTATGTTAT
>APFE031248168.1:100470-115002 GCA_000404065.3 Pinus taeda | reverse complement strand
TTGGAATACAGCAAAGGCATTTAGGCTGGCCGACTCTCATGGACACTTGTTTGGCCTGAGTATCAAATATGGAACATCGTAGCCTGCAGAGCATGACATATTTAGCATGTAAAATGTCAGTCATGAAAAATGAACACCTGCTATGAGCAGGAGGCTAAGAGTGGCTCCACTTGGGGATGGCCTTTCCTTATGAAAGGCCAAGAACAGTAGGTCAGAATGCCTTGATCTTCCCTTGTTGCTACGTTCTAAAAACTTTCCTTTGCTGGTTGCTTTATTTATGAACATGACAATAGACCTTGAAGAGCTTATGGCCTTCACTTCGAGCTTCAACTGCAGCAAGCTTGCTGTCTAAACAGAAACTGAAATCCTACCTACCTACCTTAACCAGCACTTACTTTGCTGTTAGGTGAAATGGAATAACCAGTGCAGCCATTCAAGCATTATAAACATGAACGCGCTTTGTTGCTTGTGCTTGCTGGCGGAAAAAACTGAGATCTTGAAATCTGATATGGCTTTGCTAACCTTTGAGAAGATCAGGAAACTGCTGACCTTCTTTGCTGAATCAAGAAACTGTACAAAAGGGTCCTGCAGCATATATACATTATTGCCGAACTAATTTGAAGAACTGTACAAAGGTTTGGGATCACTATCATGCCTTGTAATAGGGATATCATCCACACTGTGATACTGAGGCACACAGCCTGCTAGTGGAGAAGAGGACCTCTCTACTTCATCATACCCCCTGTCAGCACATGCATCATTACCACCTGAACTGATATTTGCAATTTATTACAAGCAGGCTCATATGGCCTTTGACTGATCTGCACAGGCTGCTCCTTTTCTTCTTTGAAAACCTCATATGGCTGAACATAAAGAGGTAGGGGATCCACTTGGATGACTTGATCATATGCTGCTGCTTCTAAGTATTCTTCCATCTAATACTTGATGGCTCTGTGGGGCTGCAAAGCTAGAGGTAATATATTTTGAACACTGGTTTGAGCGTCCTCCAGATGATCCATATCAACACTTGCTGATATTTGCTTATTAATTGTATGATAGTTTTCCTTAATAAACTGAAAATATTCGAAACAAAATGGTAAAGTTCCTTCATTGAAATCAACATTTTCTGCGCTTTCCTCCTTTACTTCATAGCTGAGATAAGCTGGTTGCTCATTGATTTTGAGCTGCTGACCCTGAATTTTGCTTTTTGCCAAAGTAGGTTCTGATTCCTCTATAAGGCTGATTTGGTCATTAGGCTCATCATCATCATCATACTCATCATATTTTGGCAGACAATTGAAAGAAGAGAATATGTTATGTTCATATAGTATATTAGGAGATTGCTCCATCATGTATGGCTGTACGAATATGTCATCTGTTTTGTGGTAGGTTTGTTCATGAATGTCATTACTTTCCTGTTGCAAAACAGATGTGTTCAGATGTTCTAAACATTCCACTTTCATTGTGATCATTTCCTCTGACCTTTGTAACCAACCATGAAGTCTTTCTTCTTGCTTTGCTTTGCGGTTTTCCTCCCTGATTCTCAGATTTGCCTCTATGTCTACTGCCATGTCCTGCATTTGTTCCATAGTAGGGGGACTCCTTTCTCTTAAACGGAATTCTATTTCTGGGTCAAAAGCTCTTGGATAATGCACTAGAGCTAGATCAGGGAGAGGTCTAATATTCAAAGGTAGAGCATGATAAACTTGATTGAATCAATCATGAAATTGTTGAATAGATTCACTTGGATTTCTTTTTAACTGATTATATTCTTCGATGAGCAAGAGGAAATTATATTTGATCGTCCATCTATCAAGGAAGAGCTTAGAAAACTGTTGAAGATTCGAGATGCTAGCCTCGGGCAAGGCTTTAAACCAAGTCCTAACTTCTCTTTGCAAAGAAAGGGCAAACAGCCTGATACTAACATCCTCCTCCTCTACTTCAAATATATTAAGATAATCTTCAAAGGCTTGGATATGCTTTTGGGCAGTAATACCATTCTCTCCATCAAATCTTGGGAGATATTCAGGATGATTTTTGGGCAGAGGATTAAGCACAGGAGGCAACACAAGAGGCTTATACCTGTCAGGAACTTTACGGGGCACGGGAGTATGTACAGGAATTGGCTGACTAGGCTCAATATGAACAAGGATAGCATGATTGGCTTTGATATTTGTTTCGTCCTTGGCTGTATGATGATTATCAGCAGCTTTTAAAGGCTGCTGATGTAATGTGCAAGGAGGCCTTTCAACAATATTTTCAAAGGGCAAGTCATGAAAATCTAATTTAAAATCATTTTTAAAATATAATAAACATAGAAAAATTTTGTGGAAGAGAAAGAACATGACCTGTTGGATAGTAGTCCAGGTCAACAGCCTGATCTGCTCATATATTTCTCTGGGGTTCATTTCTCTAGTGGAGTCACCAGGTGGATAAGTAAATGAACTTTGAAGGGCCTAATCTCTGTCCACCACACAGATCAGGACTTATTATTCAGCTAGAAGCAAAATAATTTTTGAGATTTTTGAGATTTTTGTGATTTTTTGTGATTTTTCAAAATAAGTTTAGGAATTATTGGGAAGGAAAACTAATAAAAAATGGGGATTTACAGTAATTAACAGATGATTTGTCCCCAGCGGAGTCGCCATTATGTTATCACTTATGTTGTTCCCTTTGATTCCCAAGGGAATATGGCCGGGGTAACCACAAACCAGTCTTTGGACTACAGGTCCTAGCCTACCAACAGTCAGAGAGGGCTCTCTCTTCAGGATTTTAACTTTGTTTAAGGGGTGATTTTAGGCTAGATATGAGGCACATGGGTTTGATTTGTTTTTTTTTATTGATGGGGTGGTTGATCTTATTCAAATTGAGTTGACATGCAAAGAGTAAGAAGTTCAAACCATTGGCCATGGAGTCATGACTGAACTGAGGTGTGTTTTTTCTCTGGTAGAAGAGGAGAATATGGAGCAGGATAGCCACACAAGGCACAATGATTTTATGTTGGAACAAGAGTGAAATGGAAGTTAGGGAACGAGAGGCAATTAAGAATCTCTCATCCAGCTAAAGAGGGAATGTGGATGAGTGATATCTGGGAGCAATGAAGAATTCCCAGACAACATTCACATGTGAAAGGAACAATTTAAATAGGCGCAATTAAGAATGCATATTCATCACTGTTTCAGAGGAAAACATGGAAAGTTGCAAGAATTGAGCACGAAGGGCATGAAAACCAAGTCTGGTCTATTCTTTTTTTCCTGCAACTTAGATTATGATATATATTTGATACAGCTATGCATAAACTGATAAACAAAGGGAGGGACAACTTATTGAACCATGAGCAAGCATGAGAATTCCATACCATTTTCTTCAGCCATTGAAAACACAACCAACCAGTTCAGATGCAAGTATTCTAGCAATCTTTGATTACAGAAGTTCTTCAATATTTACAGTGCAGCTCTCAAAATAAGAGATCAACCAAACAACTCACCAACCCTTATTACATTGTTTAGGGTTGTATTTATAGGCAAAATATCTACAACAAAGATCTGCTAGAAGATATTTTTTTCAGGAAGTAAATGCAGTTAACCTAACTTGTCTTATAAGTAATGAAAATATCTATCTAATGTTGCGCTGGGGGCAACTGTTTCAAAATGTGGCTATCTGTCGTCCTCTGGCAGCTCTGCTTGTCCAATCTGCAATTGTTGCGCCTTTCACTTCTCACCTGCACCTCTTAGTCAGTTCTGATGCTCTTAGGTGACTATGATTCCCATTTAATTTGTTTATGATTCAATTTTAATGGCTTGTGACCCTATCATGGTATGCATTGATTTGGTTTGGATGGTCTTTAATGCTTTCCCGGCTCTGATATGGTCGATCTAATACTCTCTGCCACTTCACTGATACTCTCTGCCGCTTCACTATTTCTCTCTGATTGAATCGGGGCTTCTTCCTCACTCTGATGTGGTAAAAACTGTTAAATTGCCCCTTTTCGGCCTTTTTACGGCAAAAACAGTCACTAAGAAAAAAGATTCCCCATTTTGGCCTATTTCTCGTAGCGATGCGCGATTAGCGCTAAGCGTTAATCGCACATCGAAAACTGCCTCAGAATTTGATTCCGGGCCTTCGAAGCCTCGATTTCGCTCTTGCGCATTTTCCTTTCAGCAGATGACGTCAGTGGTACAGCGGATGATGTCAGCGGTACGGCAGATGACATCAGCATGACGTCAGCAAAGGGACCCATTACGGATGATGACGTCAGCAGGGTGACGTGGCAGGGTGACGCAGCAGGGTGATGCAGCAGGGCACAGCACAGTGGTCGGTGAGGTGGCAGCATCGTCATGCGGTGAAGTGGCAATAGGGGAGGGCAGTAAGCAGTTTGCATTGGACCACTTTTGGTACGGGGGCGGTATCTGTCAGGGGCGGCCCGATGCAATGAAAAGCTGCAAAGTGTCCTAGGGTACAACAGTGAAACCGTCGACCATCGGGCACTATTGTGCCATCATATAAGGGCATCCGATATGCATGAGGGTGGTCGGATCTTGGAGAGACGATCTGACGGCGGACGGGAGGGGAAGATGAGTGGGGTTTAATCAAAATGCGCGTGCGATAAATGTTTGATTATTCGCGGCGGTGGTGGGTTTTAGACTTTAGGTTTTGAGGGTTTAAATGCACGCTCGGGGTGGGGTGTGGTTTGGTTATTTATTTAACCAGAGGTTAAACAAATCCCAGGGGAAATGAATGTGGAAGGGCTAATACTAAGGCCCCAAATGGACCTAGTATTTCCCAGACTATTGTTATTAGGCTATAGTTGCCATAGGGTGGGATATTTAATATTTCTTTTTTGGGTTTTTTATATAGTTTTCGCATAGTAGGGGATAGAGGAATGACTTGGGGAGCTAAATAATAAAGTTAGGAGTTAGCATGACTTGGTGGAGTGAAAATGTAGGGGGAATGGTGAATTTGTGCAAAGATTATTTTTACACAAGAAATGTGGCTTCCTTTTACTAAGCCAATCTCAGATGTCAACTTGGCTTTTAAGCAAAAATGGAATGAAGAAGGGACTCTTGGGAAGATCCCAAGGTCCTTGAGCGGATGTTAGTAAATGAGTTTGAGGAAATAAGAAGAGAGGGGAGTTAGAGATGCCCTGCCTGATCTGATCAACATGAGAAAGTGCCACCAAACTGTGATCTGGATAGATATGACACTTGAAAATATGAAATGGATCACATAGCTTGATTTCTGCAACCACAGAACTACTTACCCAGCCTACTTTACCTAGAATTTTTTCTTCTTTTGGTTTGGGTGCACTTGAACTAGCAAACCCAACTTTTCAACCTTTTTCTTTTATTTACTATCCTCCTACCTATATCTACACTTATGCCATCCAGGGGCTCAGATTAAGCTGTTGAGCACCCTTGCTTCTCTATCTATCTAAGAATCTGCCCAGATTAAGTTGTTTGGACAGATAATGATTCTCTATATTCTATAACAGGAAATTGAAACCTAGGGAGACCAAAATTAAGTTGTTTGGATCTCCCTTTAATTGAAAATTCTTCAAAAATGGAATAACTCCTCAAAATTTGGAATACAGCAAAGGAATTTAGGCTAGCCGACTCTCATGGACACTTGTTTGGCCTGAGTATCAAATATGGAACATTGCAGCCTGCAGAGCATGACATATGTAGCATGTAAAATGTCAATCATGAAAAATGAACACCTGCTATGAGCAGGAGGCTAACACCCACTTATACTACCAAATTATTATTAAGCTCAATTTACACATAGACTTAAATATGAATGCAACCGTGGTCTATAAATTATAGAATTCTTGGTGTCAAACAATTATCTTCAAACACAAGTTTCTCAGTTTTGATGAAATTTAAGATGTGTTGGTGCATTTGAATCTTGTTGGACTGTGTACATGGTTTTGAATATGAAATGAATGATAGCTTTCAGTTTATCTATAACACATAACACATTGCATTAATCAAGGGCCGTCTAGCTTTAAAGAAATTTAGAAAGCAATTGATGTCAAGATGAGGGGATCACGAGTTTGAATCTCTTGCTTTATGCTAAGGAAAGAAACTGTGCAACCCCTTTTGTGCATATATTATATAAAAAATATTGTTCATTCATTCAAATTGTATTACTCCACCTACAGTCTCAAGCCCAAAATAACATCTCTACTATGTTCTTGTTGAATGCAACCCCAATATATGAATTTTTTATGAACAATCTTGTTCATGCTTTCAAACTATATTACTCCACCTATAGTCTCAAGCCCAAAATATAATCTCTACTCTGTTCCTGATGAATGCATCTCTAATGTACACATAATAAAAAATTTGGTGTCAAACAATTATCTTCAAACACAAGTTTCTCAATTTTGACAAAATTTAAGATGTGATGGTGCATTTAGATCTTGTTGGACTATGTACATGGTTTCGAATAGGAAATGACCAATAACATTCAATTTATCTATGACACATTGTATTAATTAGCAACCATCTAGATTTAGACAAATTTAGAAAGAAGTTGATGTCAAGATGATGGGATCATGAGTCTGGATATCTCACATTGTGCAAAACAATTATGCAACCCCTTATGTGCATATTTTATGAACAATATTGTTTATGCATTTTAACTATATTACTCCACCTACAATCTCATACTGCGAATAACATCTCTTCTTTATTCCTGATACTGCTAATGATTCTCTGCCTAGGAAACTGTGTAAATCTCAGTAAACTTCATGCACATAGGATGCCATATCACCAAACTTGATACTTATAAAGGGCAGTTCCAAAAAGAAAACATCAAAATTGCATAAAGACAAGTTTTATATGCTTTTTCCTCTTTTTAAGAGTACCACCAATGTGCTTGCTCTTAATTCTCAGCACCACCTACACAACATCAAGAAACTATTTGCATATGCATAAAATAAATGTGGTAATTTCTCATAGAACAACGAATTGCTTACCTAGCCATTTTTTATGTACACAAAAACTAGTTTCCAGTGCAGGTCACCTGCTATACAACCAACAAATGGGAATTGCAAAAGAAGGAATTAGTGAGAGTTGGAGAAAAATGTATACCCTAATCAAGGAAAATTTCAAGGATGGAAAATTTTCTTGAAGTTTAAAAACAATGGCGAATCTTTCTAATCCCTAATATCCAAACTATAAAATGTTTATTGATATATTTGTAAAATTATTCAAATTTATAATGATTTTATATATAGCCTCTATATAATGTTGGTGATTTTTAAGGTAAAATAATTTTATATTCTAAAATTTGGGTGAATCGTCTTTTATAAAGTTGGAATTTGGCGAACATTTGGTGTGGAAAAATCATGGAAAATTAGTCCACTGGGTGAACATTAGCCTCTAAAATTTTCCATGTCCCTAATGTAAACAAAACCCGGCTAGTTATAAAACATTTCATGTCCATTTCAGAGGCTCAAATCCTCATACTTAAGTCTAGGCTAGAAAGTTTTGAATCAATCGAAAGCACTCTAACTCTGTTATATTTTTTTAAAGGAACTAATGACCTTGAATAGGACATTTTTTTTTACTTCCATACTAACTTCTCAATTAATGATGCCTTTGGATTTGGCCATGATATTAATAAGCTTAATGAGTTTAGGATTTTGTCATCCATATCTACATTATAAGAAGGATTTTTTCGAAAAACAATTCTTTGATATTGTTTGATGTGATTTTTTTTGGAAAAATTTCTTCTTATAATTAATAAGCTTCTTAGGCCTCTATTTTGCTTAGTTCTAAATCACCATTTTCTCTGAAATCCCTCATGTTTCTGTTAGTTTTTATGGTTATTGTCCTTAATTTTAGCATGATAAGGTAAATGTTTATCATTTAGCATATTTCCATTGTTGCAACACGATTTAACATTAAAATCGTTATTAATGTTGCTTTGTGCATATGCAGGTCTAAAACTTGGTCAGATTACCAACATTGATTGCTAAGTGCACAATGGCTGGCCTTGATCCTGCATTCCTGAAGATTCCCGCACTAAGAAGAAATTATGCATGATGTTCTCATGAGAATTCACCATGTGGTCTGTCAATTACACTTGTCAAAGATAATTTTGAAGATTTGGTCAAGGTCAAATGCACTTTCCCTCATTGATGGTGATGCACTAAGTCTTTGGTTCTACCTACACCAGTCTTGGGTTCATGCCTACACCAATTTGGGGCTTTGATAGATTTGCACACTTTCGGGGAAATACAAATATGATTTTTGTCCAAAATGATGTTTTAAAACCTCTACATTAGTCAAAATGCACCTAGGTCATATAGATCAATTTTTAGAAAATAATTAATAATTCAACACTAAATTCGCACAATTTTTAACTGCCAACTTTTTCCTCTATTTGCGTGCATATGAAGAAGAATATTAGAAATACATATTTTGTTTAGAATATGGAAAATTAGGATCCGCCCAAACAATTTTCCGAAATCCATCATGGTTTGAGAATTACTTGGGGCTATTTGATGCCAATTTGTTAAAAATGCAGAATTTTCCAAAATTGGAAAATTGGGTTGTTCAAGCGAAAATTCATCTTGTAACCTTCATAAAAATTCCAACCATGGCCCGTGGATGGGGGGATGTTATTCTAGTATTATATCATTGGTTTGGACCTTGAGAAGATGGCCTCAGATGTAAAAGCATGAGCATTTTTAATACAAATCTTTGAAGCCAAGTTCTATATTATTTTTTTGATGTATTTCATGATTATTTTTTCCCTTTGATTAAGCTATTTGTAGACGGTGTGATTAGGTTGGTTTGGGCCCAATCAACCTAGTTTATCACCTCTCTCGTATATTTCTTTATTAGAATGGTTGGTTGATTTGTTGAATGTTGTTTGATTTTTGATTGCCGTGTGTTAACTGTGAGGATTCACCTTCAGATTTCCTAAATCTATGTGCATAAGTTTAAGCTATGTTTCCTTGATATTTCAATAGCCCATTGATTTATATTGAGATCTAAAGTTGCATGTTTATATGTGTGAAGAGTATCATATATGTCTTTGGTGTGAATATTGATCATAATCTTATATCTCCTTGGGATGTTTACTTATTTGATAATCTATTGTGAGATTTGATTCAATCTTTCTGATGTCAATTAACTTGTTGATTAAATGAAGCATAGACATGGAAACATCATAGAGTTCGAATTAGATCCATTCTCTCCATGCTTACAGTTCTATGTCTCTTTAAAATCCTTTTAATTATGACTTGGATCACAAGATATTTGGCCGATTTAATGTTTAATGATATCAAGGAAGTATTATAAGTCTGATCCATATTCCTTAATTATGAAAACTGTGGATCCAATTTGTAACATTGTTAAAGTGATGTGGAGCTTGAAGATTTGAAGCACTTAGAACTAAATTCCTGATTTGAACTTGTGGCTTGTAATAAAAAAAAATTGAAAGTCAAGAAGACTATTGTGAAGGGAGTTTAGTCTTTGAACTCATATATATGTAGCTTCTTTGAATGGTTGCCTACGAGACATAGATTTACATAATTAGCATCATATCCCTATATTTTTAAAGCTATATTTTGCAGCTGACTACAGGGAGTATTTACAATATACCTACAACCTCTTTAGAGATTTTTTTCACAAGGCTTTGAGGTGTATCTTTAATATCATGCTCTTGTATCCCCTTAAGATAATTGAGCATAGGATATTGGTGTAACTTCCTTAAGCTGATGAGGTGTATCCTTAATACTATACTCCTGCAGCTTTTTCCAATACTTGGTTGCAACGTATTGATTTGCATTGGGATTATAAAGTATATTGGTCTTGGTTTTCTTCTCACACAAGTATTGATGATATATCTATATAGTGTTTCTAGTCTTTACATTTGATTAAGGAAATTTATTGGGTGTGCATATGAGTTTGTGAGGGAATTTAAATTAGAGAAATGTCACTTTTATATGCATGCAACACTTACAATTAATGAGCTTTGTTGATTTGGTAACACCTTAAAAAATTGTTCATCTAATTATTTATATGTTTGATTAAACATAGGGTTGCATGAAGGTTACAATAGGACTAGTTATTTGCAGATTGAATTTACTTTATAGTGAATGGATTGCCTAAAATTTTAATTTCTTTTCTCTTAGACATTCTTCACATTGGGGTTTCTCATTCTTGATAGAAGTAAATGCTCAGGTTTCCAGATTGATCAATTGCTAGGGTTTGCTTGTCAATTTTTATTAGTTAGGGCTTACTCTTTGCTTGTCACTAGTTATGGTTTGTTCTTTACTTTCCAAGAATCAGGGTTTTCTCACAATTGTTGACATATTGAAATATTGGTGTTTATGGTTTCATTTCTAAAGACTTATTTTGAAGTACAGGATTAAAACAAGGATTAACTAGCGTAGGAATCCGAAGGTGTGAGCGGTTTTTGGACAAGTTAGGGTTTTATTTTGTAGGTTGCTGGAGTCTTTCTATAGCATTTATAGTGCTACGTCTTGAAGTCCACGAACCTTGGATTGACATTAAATGTTGTTCCAATTAATCCACCATATACTACACCCAAAATTTTGGCGTTGTTACCGGGGAGGTGCTTAGGGATTGACCTTGGTGACCTTCTCTAATTTGGATATACCAAAAACTTGTTGAGCACAGAAGAATGGTATTTTGTGGAATATTTCAATGAGGAGTTTTGATGTTGCTACAGAGATACAAAAATCATCTAATGACAAACCTACGAGTGTAGAAATCAATGTTTTGCTTGAAAAGTTTAGAAATGATACTATTTGTTCACTTAGTTCACAACTGGATGATTTGTAGGATGAACAAATTTAAGAACCACTACTATTTTTTTGCGCCAAGTGTGGAATGAAGCACTTATTTAGAGAATTCCCACTTAGTAGCCCAAATGTTTGCAAAATTTGTGAGGAGGATCACTCAACAGAACATTGTCCATCACTGCCAGGATTACTAAAGGTATTCAGGAAACCAAGTAAGGAATCAAATCAACCGCCTAGTATAACTCAAAACCCATCACAATTCAATACTTGGACTAATAATTATTATCCTTCACAGTTTTCTCAAAGATTTATAATCTTGCAATTTCATGGAAAACTTTTAGTCCTCCTTCAATTGGATACCCTACTTCATGGCCACAGTGGCCCTCTCCTTGGCCCTCTTCTTTGAGTCAGATATCCCCATGTCCTCAAAAATGGTTTGGAACCTTTTTCCTAGGGTAGTATTTCATGCAAAATCAACAACAAAAATTTAAATTTCCATCCAATACACCACCACGTCATCCTCCTCTATGGTCTAAGTTACCTGTGCAACCTTACTTTAATTAAAATCCTAAAATTAACCATATTCCACACCCTAATTTAAACCATAATCCAAATATTATACTTAACTCTAATACATACTCTAATTTAAACCCTAAACCTAACCTTAATTTAAACCCAAACCCTAGACCTAACCCTAATTAAAACAAGGAGGTTACACGACAATTTAAAATACTTGTTCTTCCCGTTGATTCCCCTATTGAACGAGATGATATATCCTCGGGGTTGGGGGAAAGGTTGAGTTTCGAAACATCTCCTACCACTACAGAACATTCACCCCAGGAAGATCCAATTCAAAGACCATTATAAGAGCAATCCTTGATTGGAATCTTTTATAAAATTGTTGTTGAAGCTCAAAAGCATATAATTTCCCTCAACCATTCTTGTCAATCTGAAAAGAAGATATTTGAGCCCGAACTTGAGGGGTTTTTATTTTGTCTTTCACCAAATCCCTTATGCCTCCAAGAGGATTTTTATCAGGTTCTGGAAGATTTGTACGAGTTGTAGAATCATAAATATGTTGATCCCATTAGAGCTTGGTTTCAAATAATCATCAACACAACTTATTCCCTCATTATTCAAAATCTCTTGATACCACATCAAATAAACCAATTGGTTTCTCATACTCTGATATATGTTGAAGTTTATTCTTTAAAACTGAGTGTGATATATTTAGCATTATGTTATGCACATGGCTACATTGGAAGTACTCCTACACTTGAAGGAGATCTTCCTCTCTCTATATTCGGCTCGGGTAGTATATAAACTTAAATAAAATTGTCACAACACCATTCTTTAAATTGAAATTCCTAAGGCACAACTATTGGAATTTATGTCATTGTGCACTCTTGTGGTATGACTTGTCAAAATAAATTCACTCTCAATGCCTCATATTTTATAAAGCGACTTTGATTATTGGTTGTGATGATTCATTGGGTTAGTTATGGGGGATTATTATGGTCATGTTTAATACTTTCCATTCATCTTTATTAAAACTAACTTTCGATCTATTCATTTTAACAGATCCAAGAAACCTTTTCAAGTTTCTCTTTGAAGGTATTGATGAAAAGCCTCCTATCATGGACCATTCCTATAAAACCCTGATGAGCTCTCATGAGAACCATAACATGATTAACTTGAGGAATATTTTGGTCATTATCTGAGATGCCTTATTTAAAATGAGGTAGAAATACCAATTACTAAATATTGGTCATTAAAAAAATTCACACCATCTTGTGCTCTTAAGGAGCATATTTTCCTCCCACATAAAGTAACCTATCTAAGGTTAATCATAATGTGAGTTTATGTTAGAAAATGATTAATTGAGGGATATGAGGTCTCATTACAAGTCGACCTACCTGATCATGGGTCCTAATGAGAATGACATTACTGCTATTGGTCACCAAGCCAGGGTAATTGCTTTCAATTGAAAAGTTGGAAGACAAGAGGTCTCATCATGGGCCAATTTGTTCATTCTTGTTAGCCCTCGTGAATGGAATTGTCGTTAAGTGGTTACCAAGGCAGGACAACGATTTTTCAATTAATTTCTAAATCAATGTAAATGCTTTTAAATGTATATATATAAAATATGGGACACAAGAATTTCATTGGGATAAAATGCATCCCTTTCGAGGCTATAGACTCCTACTAGAAGCAGGGCCATGCCTATGGTATTAAAGTTAATTTTACACTATAATTTACTTGGTCATTTTTACCTTTCCCTGAACTCATTATCATATCTCTTTGAGAATGGATTTAAGATCCTTTCAGTAATGTGATTTGGAGTTCTATCTCTCATAAATATGAAGGTTTTCGTGGATGTGGGACTCTTAATGCAGGTGATTCACTTCGCATGAACAAGATGAGCTTCAACTATATGCTTGGATAATGGTAAGATGGTCACTTTGGGATGTTATTATTTTGTCACATCTCCATACATATTTTATCCCATGGCTTTCAAAATATGTTTATGTCACTTTCATTTGTAATGATGAGATTAAGGTGAAAAATTTCTTACTAAGGCTTCTCCTGAGATGCTTTGTGGAAATTTTGATGGCTGGTTTTTTCGTGATAACACTATCCTTGCAATTTAGAATTTTTGCAGCACTGATATTAAATTTTCTTGAAATCAATATTAATAAATAAAGAATCTAGTGCAAAAATGAACCAACATACATTCTATTTTTAGGGAAAGCCATATTTAAGCAGAGGTCTCAAAATGTTTGATTACATAGAGTTTCAGGAACATTATTACAAGTGGAAAGGTCATCTATAGATATTTCAATCTTGTTTTTTTGCAAGGGAGCAACAATAAAAAAGTTTATTCGCTTGCATGAGGACATGCAAGATGATCGACATGGAGGGATGTCTGGGCTCCATTTTTCTTAGTTTTATATCACCTTTTTCTTTGAAATATCTCACGCTTTTGTTAGTTTTTATGGTTATTGTCCTTAATTCGAGCATGATAAGGTAAATGTTTATCATTTAGCACGTTTCACTTGTTTCAACAAGATTTAACATTAAAATCATTGAAGAGAGTGGAATGACCTGTTAAAGAGTTTTAATAACCCAACGTTTCGGACTACAAAGTGAGTCCATCATCAGGGGAATGCTTCGTTTCTTGAGAAGATATCATGTAAAAGAGCTAATGGTTTATATGTTTTTAGATGAATAATCTTTTTGTAAAGCTTAGTCGGCTTAAATATTAATATGAAAATTTTATTAATTAATTTTAAACTGTAAACGATTGTATAGTCATTATCAATAATGATATATATATATACATATACATATAACTTACATTACATAACATATACATATTACTACATACTATACATATTACATATACTATACTATACATATACATATATATATATAATATATATATATACTATATATATATATATTATCAATTATTTACTTAATTTTAATTATCATGAAAGTTGTTTTAAATAATTAATGATAATTCGTTACAAAGTAATTAACTATGCTTAAACATTTATTTATCTTTTTTTTGTAAATTATGTTATTGTTATCATAATTGTAAATATTAATTATTTCATTTTAAACTAATGATTAAAGTTAGCTATGTAGTTTTTTTGAGATATGATATAGAGAATGATGGTGTAAGTTCATTGTACATTTAGTATTTATAAAGTGTAGAGGGAGTAAATTTTTAATTGTGATATTGT
>APFE031248168.1:89349-100385 GCA_000404065.3 Pinus taeda | reverse complement strand
TTGTGATTTAATTTAAATGTTGTGGGTATAATATATGTTTATTATTTATTAGATTATGTGTCTAGTAAGGAATCATTGCTTTAAATATATAAATATTTAGTATATAGTCCAATGAGTTATTTTTGTGGCATATTGATGTTTATAAGGTGTAGTGAGAGGTGATCATATGATGAAAGGTTTATTAGCGTAAATAATTAGAAAACATAAAAAAAGTTTATTATTATTAATTGTTATTAATCAATAATGTAACCTATGAATATTTGAATTAGAGAGGAAATATTTTAATGTAATATTTTATATAAATATTAATTATTTCATTTTAAACTAATGATTAAAGTTAGCTATGTAGTTTTTTTGAGATATGATATAGAGAATGATGGTGTAAGTTCATTGTACATTTAGTATTTATAAAGTGTAGAGGGAGTAAATTTTTAATTTTAATTGTGTTATTGTTATTTAATTGTAATTTAATGTTTATAAAGGTGTGATAATATAAAATATGATTTAATTTAAATGTTGTGGTATAATATATGTTTATTATTTATTAGATTATGTGTTTAGTAAGGAATCATTGCTTTATATATATAAATATTTAGTATATAATCCAATGAATTATTTATGTGGCATATTGATGTTTATAAGGTGTGGTGGGAGGTGATCATATGATGAAAGGTTTATTAGTGTAAATAATTAGAAAACATAGAAAAAGTTTATTATTATTAATTGTTATTAATCAATAATGTAACTTATGAATATTTGAATTAGAGAGGAAATCGTTTCATAGAAAAGGTGAAACGTATTCAAATTTGAAAGTGGTTAATATTAGAAGGGGTTAATGGATTTATGTTTTGAATGGTTTGTTAATAAAGGCTTCCAGGTATTGTGACATCATCTCAGTTCAGGTTGTTTTTTCTTTTCTCAATTTCTATAGCTTTCTTAATTTTCCTTTTTAAATGATGGTCTTCTTTTATTATGAGTTTAGCTTCTTCAATACAAATGTGGTATGAGGAAGAACAAGCATGTTCTGATAAGGAGGATTTAGAGGTTCTATTTCTGTAAATGTCGGCAGCATGATCTTTGAGTCTGATGTTGAGGGATCTGCCAGTTTCTCTTATGTATTCTTTTCTGCAGGAGCAAGGGACAATGTATACACCTTTTTGTAGGTTAGGGTTTATGGGGTCTTTGATAGAGTCAATTAGTTTCCTTATTGTGTTGTGGGGAGTGAAGGCTACATTGATATTATGCCTTTTTAAGATTTTTTCAATCTTGTCAGTGGTGCCTTTTATGTAAGGGAGGGAGATTTTAGGAGTGTCAGAAGATATTTTCTTATTTTCTTTTCTTTTTAGTGTTAGGTGGATGCTTTTGTTGATGGTGTGTTTGTTGTAACCATTATTTTCAAAGGCTTTGCGCAGATGGTCAAGTTCAGGACCTAGGCGTTCAAAGTCTGATATTCTAGAGGGTCTAGTCATTAGGGCTTTTATGATACCTGATTTTTGTTTAGGATGGTAGTGGGAATCTGCATGCAGGTATCTCTTGGTGTGAGTTTTCTTCCTGAAAACTTGAAAGCCCAGTTTCCTATTTTTCTTAGTTAGAAGGATATCAAGGAAAGGGAGTCAATTATATTTTTCGATGTCAATGGTGAATTTTATGAGTTCAGAGAGGCTATTAATGTGAGTGAGGAAATATTCTAGCTTTTCTTTCCTGTGGCACAACTTAGAAAATATATCGTCAACATATCTTTTCCATGCTTCAAGAGTGTAAGGGAATGAATTTAAGGCAATTATCTCAAAGTGTTCCATATAGATGTTGGCTATTATAGGAGATAAGGGAGAACCCATAGCTACACCATGGGTTTGTTCATAAATCTTACCTTTAAAGATGAAATAAGAAGATTCTAGGCAAAGTTTAAAAATTCTATGGTTTCTTCGTCAGTGATCTTTCTCATGACGTTGATGGCTTCGTCTAGAGGGATCATTGTGTATAAAGATACAATGTCAAAACTTACTAAGAGGTCTTCATAATTTATTTCTATGTTTTTAATCCAATTTATGAATGATGTGGAATATTTTATGTAAGAGGAAGTGTTTCCGGATAAAGGTCTGAGTTTTTTAGCTAGGTAGTTAGCAAGCAGATAGGTAGGAGAACCTATGGTGTTTACTATGGGTCTTAGGGGGATGCCAGATTTATGGATTTTTGGGGTGCCATAAATTCTAGGAATGATGGAATTATTTGGGTGATCTTCTCTTTAGTGAATGTGTCCAGTGAAGATTATTTAATTTTCTTGGTTACTTTATTAAGAATTTTGCTGCTTGGGTCTTTTTCACTGATTTTGTAGGATCCACTTTGGTTAAGATGTTCTTCCATTTTTTTTATCTATTATGACCTGTCCATGATTACCATTTCATTTCCCTTGTCAGCTTTTAAAATGACTATGTCTTTGTTAGATCTTAGAGTATTTAAGGCCCTTTTTTCTTCTTTGGTAATATTGCAGGTAGGAGGTTTGGCATTTCGTAGAATTTGAGCTACGTATTGTCTAATCATTTCTCCTTCCATTGAATTGAGATCTTTTATGGCGACTTCTACGTTGCTTATGACATTTTCAACCGGGATTTTATTAGGAGCTATTGCGAAATTAAGACCTTTTTGAAGAAGTGTTTTAGTATAGTGGTCTAATTGGATAGATGATAGATTAACCACGCTAGTTTCATTAGTGTGGTCATTGTGATTTATGATGAGAAGGGAGTTGTTTTCAAAATTGTTATCGCTATTTTCACTGATTGGTGAATGGGTTGAAGCTGGTTGGATGAGGTGGGAGGGGCAAATGGTAGATTGTGGACAGTCAATAATTTGATATCTACATCCAACAAGTATGTGAGAGCTGAGTGGCAGGTGTGGTTGATGAGAGGGGGGTTGGATGTTGAATGAGATGGGAGTGAGATAGTAGAGTTTAGAACAGGCATTTCATGCCAAGGGTGGGTGATAGGAGAGCTAAAAGACATATTGTCAGCGGAATCTACAACCAGTGAGTCAGCGGATTTGATGTCTATGTTCAACGAGTATGTGAGTGCCGGGTGGTAAGCATGGTTGACAATGATGATTATTATTAATGATGATTTGTGCATATGCAAGTCTAAACTAGGTCAAATTTCCAACAAGGATTTCTAAGTGCACAATGGTTGGACTTGATCCTGCACTCCTGAATATTCCCGCCCTAAGAAGAAATTATGCATGATGTTCTCATGTGAATTCACCACGTGGCCTATCGAATAAACTTGTAAAAGAAAATTTTGAACATTTGGCCGAGGTCAAATTAAATTTCCATCATGGTGAGTCACTAAGTCTTTGGTTCTGCCTGCACAAGTCTTGGGTTCCCGCTTGCACCAATTTGGGGCTTTGATAGATTGGCCAACTTTCGGGGAAACCTGAAGATGGTTTTTGTCCAAAATGATGTTTTAACACCTATACATTAGTCAAAATGTGCCCCGGTCATATAGATCAATTGTTAGAAAATAATTAATAATTTAGCCCTAAATTCGCACAGTGTTCAAACTGCCAACTTTTTCCTCAATTTGCGTGCATATGAAGAAGAGTATTAGAATTCTAAAACATGTGTTTTGTTGAAAATATGGCAAATTATCCCTGAGTCGACCTACCTGATCATGGGTCCTAATGAGAATGACATTACCGCTATTGGTCACCAAGCCAGGGTAATTGCTTTCAATTGAAAAGTTGGACGACAACAGGTCTCATCATGGGCCAACTTGTTCATTCTTGTTAGCCCTCGTGAATGGAATTGTCGTTAACTGGTTACCAAGGAAGGGCAACAATTTTTCAATTAATTTCTAAATCAATGTAAATGCTTTTAAATGTATACATATAAAATATGGGACACAAGAATTTCATTGGGATAAAATGCATCCCTTTCGAGGCTATAGACTCCTACTGGAAGCAGGGCCATGCCTGTGGTATTAAAGTTAATTTTACACTATAATTTACTTGGTCATTTTTACCTTTCCCTGAACTCATTATCATATCTCTTTGAGAATGGATTTAAGATCCTTTCAATAATGTGATTTGGAGTTCTATCTCTCATAAATATGAAGGTTTCATGGATGTGGGACTCTTAGTGTAGGTGATTCACTTCGCATGAACAAGAAGAGTTTCAACTATATGCTTGGATAATGGTAAGATGGTCACTTTGGGATGTTATTATTTTGTCACATCTCCATACATATTTTATCGCATGGCTTTCAAAATATGTTTATGTCACTTTCATTTGTAATGATGAGATTAAGGTGAAAAATTTCTGACTAAGGCTACTCACGAGATGCTTTGTGGAAATTTTGATGGCTGGTTTTTTCGTGATAACACTATCCTTGCAATTTAGAAATTTTGTAGCACTGATATTAAATTTTCTTGAAATCAATATTAATAAATAAAGAATCTAGTGCAAAAATGAACCAACATACATTCTATTTTTAGGAAAATCCATATTGAAGCAGAGGTCTCGAAACGTTTGATTACACAGAGTTTCAGGAACATTATTACAAGTGCAAAGGTCATCTATAGATATTTCAATCTTGTTTTTTTTGCAAGGGAGCAACAATAAAATGGTTTATTCACTTGCATGAGGACATGTAAGATGATCGACATGGGGGGATGTCAGGGCTCCATTTTTCATAGTTTTATATCACCTTTTGCTATGAAATATCTCACGCTTTTGTTAGTTTTTATGGTTATTGTCCTTAATTCAAGCATGATAAGGTAAATGTGTATCATTTAGCACGTTTCACTTGTTTCAACAAGATTTAACATTAAAATCATTGAAGGGAGTGGAATGACCTGTTAAAGAGTTTTAATAACCCAACGTTTTGGACTACAAAGTGAGTCCATCATCAGGGGAACGCGTCGTATCTTGAGAAGATATCATGTAAAAGAGCTAATGATTTATATGTGTTTAGATGAATAATCTTTTTGTAAAGCTTATTCAGCTTAAATATTAATATGACAATTTTATTAATTAATTTAAATTTTAAATGTGTATAGTCATTATTATTTAATGATATATTATATATATTAAAGTAGTGAAAAAATTGTTACTTAATTTTATTATCATGAAAAGTATGTTTTAATAATAATGATAATTGTAAAAGTAATTAGACTAGCCTTAAACTATTTAATTTTTAATTTTTTTTTGTTATTTTATATGTAATCATTATTGTAAATATTAATTAATTTCTTTCTTACTATTATTAAGTTAGCTATGTAATTTTATTGAGATATGATATAAAGAATGATGTTGTAAGTTCATTGTAATTTAATGTTTGTAAGGTGTGATAATATAAAATTGTGATTTAATTTAAATGTTGTGGGTATAATATATGTTTATTATTTATTAGATTATGTGTCTAGTAAGGAATCATTGCTTTATATATATAAATATTTAGTATATAATCCAATGAATTATTTATGTGGCATATTGATGTTTATAAGGTGTAGTGGGAGGTGATCATATGATGAAAGGTTTATTAGCATAAATAATTAGAAAACATAGAAAAAGTTTATTATTATTAATTGTTATTAATCAATAATGTAACCTATGAATATTTGAATTAGAGAGGAAATCTTTTAATATAAATATTTTAATGTAATCTTTTAATTATCATGAATATTTGAATTAGAGAGGAAGTCTTTTAACAGAAATATTTTAATGTGATATTTTAATATTTAGTATTTATAAGGTGTAGTGGGAGTAAATTTTTAAATTTTTAATTGTGTTATTATTATTTCATTGTAATTTAATGTTTATAAGGTGTGATAATATAAAATTATGATTTAATTTAAATGTTGTGGGTATAATATATGTTAATTATTTATTAGATTATGTGTTTAGTAAGGAATCATTGCTTTATATATATTTAGTTATTATATTTATGATATATATATATTATTATTTATTATATAATATCCCATAATTAGTTATGTGGCATATTGATGTTTATAAGGTGTGGTGGGAGGTGATCATATGATGAAAGGTTTATTAGTGTAAATAATTAGAAAACATAGAAAAAGTTTATTATTATTAATTGTTATTAATCAATAATGTAACTTATGAATATTTGAATTAGAGAGGAAATCATTTCATAGAAAAGGTGAAACGCATTAAAATTTGAAAGTGGTTAATATTAGAAGGGGTTAATGGATTTATGTTTTGAATGGTTTGCTAATAAAGGCTTCCAGGTATTGCTTATTTTCAGGACATCATCTCAGTTCAGGTTGTTTTTTCTTTTCTCAATTTCTATAGCTTCCTTAATTTTCCTTTTTAAATGATGGTCTTCTTTTATTATGAGTTTTGCTTCTTCAATACAAATTTGGTATGAGGAAGAACAAGCATGTTCTGCTAAGGTAGATTTAGAGGTTCTATTTCTGTAAATGTCGGCAGCATGCTCTTTGAGTCTAATGTTGAGGGATCTGTCAATTTCTCCTATGTATTCTTTTCCGCAGGAGCAGGGGACAATGTATACACCTTTTTGTAGGTTAGGGTTTATGGGGTCTTTGATAGAGTCAATTAGTTTCCTTATTGTGTTGTGGGGAGTGAAGGCTACATTGATAATTATGCCTTTTTAAGATTTTTTGAATATTTTCAGTGGTGCCTTTTATGTAAGGGAGGGTGATTTTAGGAGTGTCAAAAGATATTTTCTTATTTTCTTTTCTTTTTAGGGTTAGGTGGATGATTTTGTTGATGGTGTGTTTGTTGTAACCATTTTTTTCAAAGGCTTTGCGTAGATGGTCAAGTTCAGGACCTAGGTGTTCAGAGTCTGATATTCTAGAGGCTCTAGTCATTAGAGTTTTTATGATACCTAATTTTTGTTTAGGATGGTAGTGGGAATCTGCATGCAAGTATCTCTCTGTGTGAGTTTTCTTCCTGAAAACTTGAAAGCCGAGTTTCCCATTTTTCTTAGTTAGAAGGATATCAAGGAAAGGGAGTTGATTATATTTTTCGATGTCAATGGTGAATTTTATGAGTTCGGAGAGGCTATTAATGTGAGTAAGGAAATCTTCTAGCCTTTCTTTCCCGTGGCACCACTTAGCTTATATATTGTCAACATATCTTTTCCATGCTTCAGGAGTGTAAGGGAATGAATTTAAGGCAATTATCTCAAAGTGTTCCATATAGATGTTGGATATTATAGGAGATAAGGGACAACCCATAGCTACACCATGGGTTTGTTCATAAATCTTACCTTTAAATATGAAATAAGAAGATTTCAGGCAAAGTTTTAAAAATTCTATGGTTTCTTCGTCAGTGATCTTTCTCATGACGTTGATGGCTTCGTCTAGAGGGATCATTGTGTATAAAGATACAATGTCAAAACTTACTAAGAGGTCTTCATAATTTATTTCTATGTTTTTAATCCAATTTATGAATGATGTGGAATATTTTATGTAAGAGGAAGTGTTTCCGGATAAAGGTCTGAGTTTTTTAGCTAGGTAGTTAGCAAGCAGATAGGTAGGAGAACCTATGGTGTTTACTATGGGTCTTAGGGGGATGCCAGATTTATGGATTTTTGGGGCGCCATAAATTCTAGGAATGATGGAATTGTTTGGGGTGATCTTCTTTTTGGTGAATGTGTCCAATGAGGATTATTTAATTTTCTTGGTGACTTTATTAAAGAATTTGTTGCTTGGGTCTTTTTCACTGATTTTGTAGCATCCACTTTGGTTAAGATGTTCTTCCATTTTTTTATCTATTCTGACCTATCCATGATTACTGTTTCATTGCCCTTGTCAACTTTTAAAATGACTATTTCTTTGTTAGATCTTAGAGTATTTAAGGCCCTTTTTTCTTCTTTGGTAATATTGCAGGTAGGAGGTTTGGCATTTCGTAGAATTTGGGCTACGTATTGTCTAATCATTTCTCCTTCCATTGAATTGAGATCTTTCATGGTGACTTCTACTTTTCTTATGACATTTTCAACCGGGATTTTATTAGGAGCTATTGCGAAATTAATACCTTTTTGAAGAAGTGTTTCAGTGTAGTGGTCTAATTGGATAGATGATAGATTAACCACGTTAGTTTCATTAGTGCGGTCATTGTCATTTTTGATGAGAAGGGGGTTGTTTCAAAATTGTTATCGCTATTTTCACTTACTGGTGAATGAGTTGAAGCTAGTTGGATGAGGTGGGAGGGGCAACTGGTAGACTGTGGATAGCCAACATATTTGATATCTACATCCAGTGAGTATGTGAGAGCTGAGTGGCAGGTGTGGTTCATGAGAGGGGGGTTGGATCTTGAATGAGATGGGAGTGAGATAACGGAGTTTAGAACAGGCGTTGTGTGCCAAGGGTGGGTGATAGGAGAGCTAAAAGACATATTGTCAGCGGAATCTACAACCAATGAGTCAGCGGATTTGATGTCTCTGTTCAGCGAGTATGTGAGTGTCGAGTGGTAAGCGTGGTTGACAATGATGATTACTATTAATGATGATTTGTGCATATGCAAGTCTAAACTGGGTCAAATTTCCAACAAGGATTTCTAAGTGCACAATGGTTGGACTTGATCCTGCACTCCTTAATAGCCCCGCCCTAAGAAGAAATTATGCATGATGTTCTCATGTGAATTCAACACGTGGCCTATCAAATAAACTTGTAAAAGAAAATTTTGAACATTTGGTCAAGGTTAAATTAATTTCCATCATGGTGATTGACTAAGTCTTTGGTTCTGCCTGCAGAAGTCTTGGGTTCCCGCTTGCACCAATTTGGGGCTTTGATAGATTGCCCACTTTCGGGAAACCCAAAGATGGTTTTTGTCCAAAATGATGTTTTAACACCTATACATTAGTCAAAATGCGCACGAGTCATATAGATCAATTGTTAGAAAATAATTAATAATTTAGCCCTAAATTCGCACAGTTTTCAAACTGCCAACTTTTTCCTCAATTTGAGTGCATATGAAGAAGAATACCAGAATTCTAAAACATGTGTTTTGTTGAAAATATGGCAAATTATCCCCACACCACCCCCCCCTCACATTTTTTTTCCAAAATACGTCATCGTTTGAGAATTACGCTGAGTTCTTTGAGGTCAATTTGTTAAAAATGCATAATTTTCTAGAATTGAAAAATTCGGTTGTTAGAGCCAAAGCTCATCTTGTAACCTCATAAAAATACCAACCATGACCTATGGAGGGGAAAGGATGTTATTCTAGTTTTATGTCATTGGTATTGACCTTGAGTAGATGGCCTCAAATGTAAAATACTAAGTAATTTTAATACAAATCCTTGATGCCAGGTTCTATATTATTTTATGATGTATTTGATGATTCTCCCCCCCCCCCCCCCCCATGATTTAAGCTATTTGTAGAGTGTGTGAATAGGTTGGTTTGGGCCCAACCAGCCTATCTCATCACCTCTCTTGTATATTTATTTATTAGAATAGTTTGTTGTATTGTTGAATGGTGTTTGATCTTTGATTCTAGTGTGTTAACTGTGGGGATTCACCATCAGATTTCCTAAATCTATCTGCATAGGTTTAAGCATTGGTTCCTTGAGATTTACACAACCCATTGATTTCCATTTTATTTACATTAACAAATATAGCTGCATGGTTATATGTGTGAAGATTATGATATATGTCTTTGGTGTGAATATTGATCATAAGTTGTAGCAACAATTCTTATATGTCTTGGGGTTGTTTACTTATTTGATGCACTATTGTGAGCTTTGATTCAAGGTTTCTGAGGTCACTTAACTTGTGAATTTAATTAAGAATATACATTAAAACATTGTAGAGTGCAATTAGATCCATTCTCTCCATACTTACAGTTCTCTGTTGCTTTAAAAGAATAACAGACTTTTGAACAATCAAAACCCTTTTAATTATGACTTGGATCCTAGATTTATATCACAATATCTTTGGTTGATGTTAGTTGATTTAATATTTACTAAGATCAGGGAAGTATTATAATTATGATTTATATTCCTTAAGTCTGAACACTGTGGATGTTTACTAAGGTCAGGGAAGTATTATAAGTATGATTTATATTCCTTAATTTTGAAAACTGTAGATCCAAGTTGTAACATTATTAAAGTGATCTAAAGCCTGAAGATTTGAAGCACTTAGAATTATGGTCTAAATTCATAATTTGCACTTGTGGTTTGTAATAAAAAAATCAAATGTCAAAAAGATTATTGTGAAGGGAGTTTAATCTTTGAACTCAGATATATGTAGCTTCTCTAAATGGTTTCCTACGAGACATTGATTTGCATAATTAGCATCATATCCTTGTAACTTCTAACTATTTTTCTGCAAGGTATTTCTATGTATTTTTAAAACTGTATTTTTGCATCTAACTATAGAGAGTATTTACAATATATACCTACAACCTCTTTCGAGCATCTTTTCATAGGGATTTGATGGGTATCTTTAATAACATGCTCTTGTGGCCCCTTAAGATAGTTGAGTACCAGATATTGGTGTAAAATCCTCAAGCAGATGTCTATAATATAGTGAGATGTATCCTTAATACTATACTCCTGTAGCTTTTTCAAATACTTGGTTTGTTATGAAACGAGCTCAAGAAAAAGATAGAGAAGATAGATCAACGCCTTAAAATTCAGCCTCTTCGAGGGGGCAACCTCCTTTACATTACATAAATGAACAATTCTTGGATGATACAAATGACAAAACCTCCTTTCTATATATATGAGTCTAGGGAGTCACAATATAACCCAGCCGACCTAACAATAATAATATAAAGCCACAAAAATCACAATAGAGGGATTCCATGGGGCATAGTAATAACAATATGGGGATAATAGGGGCACAACAATATTAATAAGGGGTACAATTAAAATAGTATTGGGGTAATCACTAGTATTATAGGGACCCAACATGCCCCTCTCCTTCAAAAAGGTGTTGTCCTCAACGCTTGAGTAGTTCTAGATACTTCTGTATAAAATTCTCATCCTCCCATGTGGAATCTTCAGCGGATAAGTTCTTCCACTTGATAAGATACTCTGAAATTGATCGATTTC
>APFE031248168.1:51297-85238 GCA_000404065.3 Pinus taeda | reverse complement strand
CTTACTAGGTGTTTGCATTTTCTTTCCTCGGGGCATCAGTTACCGATACTAATGCTCTATTATGCCCTTTGAATTCCTTCAAAATAAATTTCAAACCAATCTTAAGCAAAAATTTAAAAGAATCTACACACCTTTTTTCACTTTGTAGGAGCTCGATATTGCCTCTGATGTATCTCTGTACATTCAAATCATCCAGTTTTGAAACTATGACCTGTAATAGCCCTCTGTGTCTTCTTTCCAATTCCACCAATCTAATCCAAATTGGATTCTCCAAGGAAGAGTTATGCGAAATCTCTCACAGGGACCTGATTATAGACTAGTTCAGTAGAGCGAGCTTGTACGACGTGCTACGAGTCACTGTTTCAACCTTTGGTTCTGAAAAATATATACAAGAAACTACAGTCCGTTCTCTTTCTATAACTTCTTATGAAATTTCAATCCAATGCTCAGAGAGACAGTTATGATGATTTTCCCCAGGTCACCTGTTTGGAATGTAATTCAAGAGTCTGCAAAAAGACTAGCTTCCTCAGATCATATCTCCACAAATATAGCGTGGAAAGCTCTGAAATTCAGGCCCGAGCTTCAACATGATGTCTTCTCAAACAGGTTCTTATTTTAGCTTCTGAAACGTCACATAAAAAAGTTATAGCGAAAATGCCACGATGACTTGTTTGGGACAGCGAAACCCTAGAATCCAAAGCTCTGATACCAAATGTTATGAAACCAGCTCAAGAAAAAGATAGAAAAGATAGATCAACGCCTTAAAATTCAACCTCTTCGAGGGGGTAACCTCCTTTACATTACGTATAAATGAACAATTCTTGGATGATACAAATGACAAAACCTCCTTTCTATATATAGGAGTCTAAGGAGTCACAATATAACCCAGCTGACCTAACAATAATAATATAAAGCCACAAAAATACTAATAGAGGGATTCTATGGGGCACAGTAATAATAATATGGGGATAATAAGGGTACAACAATATTAATAAGTGGTACAATTACAATAGTAATGGGGTAATCACTAGTATTATAGGGACCCAACATGGTTGCAAGGTATTGATTTTCATTTGGATTATAAAGTATCTTGATCTTGGTTTCCCTCTCACACAAGTATTGATGATATAACTATATAGTGTTTCCAATCTTTCCATTTGATTAGAAAAAATTGTTGGGTGTGTATATGAGTTTGTGAGGACATTTAAATTAGAGAAAGATAACTTTTATATTCATGCAACACTTACATTTAATGTACTTTTTGATTTGGTAACACCTTAAATAAATTTGCATCTATTTCTTTATTTGTTTGATTAAACATAAGGTTGCGTAAAGGTTACAATAGGCTTGGTTATTTGGAGATTGAATTTACTTTACAGTGAATGGATTTCCCATAATTTTAGTTTCTTTACTCTTAAACATTATTTACATTGGGGTTGATCAGTCTAGAAAGAATTAAATGCTCAGGTTTCCAGATTGATAAATAGCTAGGGTTTTCTCATTGATTTTTATTAGTTAGGGATTATTCTTTGCTTTTCACTAGTTAGGGATTGTTCTTTACTTTTGATTAATCAGGGTTTTCTCATAATTGTTGATAGATTGCAAGATTGGTGTTTATGGTTTCATTTATAAAGAATTTTTTTGAAGTGCAACATTAGAACAAGGATTAACTAGTGCCAAAATTCTAAGGTGTGAGCCATTTCTCGACAGGTTAGGGTTTTGTTTTGCAGGTTGTTGGAGTCTTTCTCTAGCATTTCCAGTGTCATGTCTCGAAGTCTATGGACCCCAGACTGACATTAAATTTTGGACCACTAATGCACCATATACTACACCCAACAAAGCTTAGTTTCTTTTTACAAAACATTTTATGTATATTTCTTTTTTATAATCCATGAGACAAATCTATGTACTACATGCATGTAAATTCTTTTTATTTTTTAGCATATGCATATGAGACATCATAATGTATGACACATATTCTTTTTTTTTCCTTTAATATAAATATGGGATCTTGTTTTCCTTTTCCCACTGTTTATTTCTTGGCATATTGGTAATGGGACTTTATTAAAACATAGGCTATGCTCAATGGAATTATTTCAATGATTATTAGCATGTCTCCTTTCCATGAAGAGCAAAGATATTAAGTGGCATGTACCGTATAGTGTTTTCTTTGTCCTTGAACTGTGGTTTTAATTGGTAAATAATAAAATTATATATCCTTAATGTTTTTGCTAGGGATGTCTCATGCGATGATTTAATTTAGAGGTAAGGATTAACTTATATCTATACAAACATTAGTTTGGAATTAATTCAAGGTAGAAATTTATGGTTAGATTCCATGAAGAGAAAATATATTAAGTGGCATGTACCGTATAGTGTTTTCTTTGTCCTTAAGTTTTAACTGGTAAATAATAAAATTATATATCCTTAATGTTTTTGCTAGGGATGTCTCATGCGATGATTTAATTTAGAGGTAAGGGTTAACTTATATCTATACAAACATTAGTTTGGAATTAATTCAAGGTAGAAATTTATGGATAAAGTCTAACAACTATAATGCACAACTAGCCTTGGTTATGGTGCTTAACGTGTTTTTCATCGGTTATTTATCCAATTAGGGTAGGGAATAAACAAATGAAAAAATTTGAGATAGTTCTTGGGTAACCATATCGTTCCCTCTACCGACCTTGGTCTCATTTGGTCTCATTCTAGTTCTTCACCTTTCTGGAGTTTGGCTCTGTAGCGTTAAGGGTTTCGTCCTTAGAATGTTGTTTTTCACTTCTCAATTTTTCCTACTAGTGGCCCTAACTTTCTTCAATCCTCATGATGGAAGAGATTATGGCCAACGAATCATTTTTCTTCAAACAACTATGAGGTAGGGTATTTTCCTTTGTTTTTCTCAAGAGTGTATTTGTTTGTTTTTTGTATTTCCTCCTCCTAGTGCTTATTTTATGGAATTATAGTAACATACTGCTATGCTTTTCAAACCCTGGTGGCTATCCAAGTCCCACTTAGCTGAGCTCACAAGTTTTCCTGAGCACCAAGCTTGATACTTTTAAACAACAGTTCTAAAAATAAAACATCAAAATTGCATAAAAACATATTTTCTACAATTTTTCCTCTTTGTATGAGTACCGCCAATGTCCTTGCTCTTAAGTATCAGCACCACTAGCAAAGAATCAAGCAACTATTTACATATGCATAAAATAAAAAAGGGAATTTCTCAGAGAATAATGAATTGCTTACCAAAGCATTTTTCATGTACACAAAAACTAGTTTCCAGTGCAGGTCACCTGCTATATAACCAACAATTGGGCATGAACAAAGGAGGGATTAGTCAGAGATGGAGAAAAATTCATTCCCTAATGTAAACACAAATAGGTTAATTATAAACCATTTCATTTTTTTTCAGAAGCTCACATTCTCTTACTTAAGTCCAGGATAGAAAGTTTTGAATCAATCGAAAGAAATTCTAACACTACTATTTTTTTTTAAAGGAACTAATGACCTTGAATATAATTTTTTTTTTACTTCTGTAATAACTTCTCAATTAATGATGCCTTTGAATTTGGCCATCATATTTTTTTTAACACGGTCGGGTATTAGTTTTTCTATTCAAAAAAGATAAAGGAGCGAGCTCCCATTACATGATTTTTGGAACTAGGCAGACTAAGAGGGAAGGAAAAGAGAGCACCATCCCAATTAGCTGAGGAGATAAGTTATAAGTTCCCAGTTTTCCAACTACTGACAACTTGTAGATTCTTAGAAACTGTTGCAAAAGAACTTGACATCTACAATTCATATAAACTAAATAGATAGAACTTGAGATGCAATGGATGATACAAAGTAAAAACTACAAAAATATCATATTTTTTTATTTTAAAAGGGTTCTTATTTTAGCTTATTATTGTTGCTTTTGTCCCCATAATTTTCTCTAGTCTGGTTGCTGAGGATTCCTTTCAGGAATGTGATTGATTCCTCCAGATGTGCACACCACTTGTTGAGAGCTTCAGTTTCTGAGTTTTGACTGGCGAGTCTTCCCATTAGAACGATTTTTTTTACTTTGAATGATACTGAATTTCTCTGACTGTTTCTCTCAACTAGTCGATCATAAACTAATTGGTTCTATAGTACAAACATTTTTCATTCTTGGAAGCTTTATCCAAAGAATCCATGTTCCCTATGTAGCAAAGGAATATTTTTGCATTGTTTTGTTTGTAGATGATAAGAGAGAGGCTCCTCGACAAGGAAGAGTGTGGTGCAGTAGGAGAATGCAAAGGAAAAAAGGAATGTAATGAGATGCAACCTTTTAGTGGAAAAGCCAACTTAAACAGAGAGCTTGAATGATTACAATGAGCTAGGAAGCTCGAAATATATGATTCATCCTATGTTTGACTATCAGAGGGAGAAGATACATGATGAGATAGAGAGTTTGGGGGATAGGGTGAATGAAAGAATGATAAGACATAGAGGATATTGGAGTTGTGGGGAGAAGGAATGTGAAGGGATGGAATGAGATGAGGGGGAGAAGCAATGCGAAGGGATGGAATGAGATGAGCTACAAAGAGGGGAGAAGATAAATAAGAGAGAAAGAGGGGAGGAGGCAGCAAGTAGGAGAAGGATGAAGGGGAGTCACGAGGATAATGAGGGGGACAGTTAGATAGGGTAATCGAACTTGGGAAGAGAGAGTAAAGAAGAAATATTTGAGTGAGATTATATCTTAGGTTTGATAAGAAAGGTACAAATTTTGAAGAAATCCAATCAAGATTATGATAAAACTTTGATTGGATTGGCAGGATGGAGGAGTGATTAACGTATTAATAGAAGAAAAGTTTCATCTTCAATCCTTGCTTCTCCTAGAGGTCATGCCATGACCTTATTTGCATGGATGTCTTAAATTTTATTATTATCCCTTAAAATATTCATGAAGGTGACTTGTCCCAAGTTGATTACGTTTTGACCAATCCTTTTTGTAATTTTTCTCTACTCTGCTTTTTTCGGATTGGTCTTCTTGACCATGGCTTGAATGAGGATAGAGGAGTCTCCGAGAATAATTGGATTCATATATATATATTATATATATATATATTATATATATATATATATATATATATATATATAATTTTCTCCCAAAAGGAGATATTAAGCCTCAACCTTTTTGTTTGAGATTGTGCCCAATCCCCACTCAAAAGAAATGGAATTATGCTTGCTGTTAGAATCCTATAGTGATAGGATTCATAATTTTGAATTGGCTAAGGTTAAGCCTTGTAATATTGTACATACCTTTGGTTTCTGCAAATGTTTTCCATATTAAAAATTAAAAAATGTAAAGAGGGTATGTCGTAAAAGAAATATCAAAGGACAAAAAGAATAAGAAAAGATAAAAAAATGAAAATATATGAACCCCAAAAACAAAAACAGATCATCAAAGTGTGCAAGTCTAAATGCCACTACTATTTTACTACTTTACTGTCTTAAATAATGGTTGTGTGCAGCTTTTCATACATGCCACAACCCATGGTAGTCAAACTGCTTAATCTTTACTATTTCATGCTTTGAATTTTATGTTTATAGTTAGAGAATAAAATATGACCAAAGAGCTTAATCTTGGCAGATCATTAGGTAGGTAGAAAAAATAAAAGGAGCAAATCAGTTTAATCTGAGCCCTTAGAAGATATAAGGTTAGAATTAGATAGTTTAATTTATAAAAGAAAAAAGGATGATAAGGGTTTGCTAGCCTCAATGCACCCAAATAAGTGAAGGAAAAATGTTAGGGTAAGTAATGAGTAAGTAGAAGAAAGGTTTCTGAAGTATAAAGTTTATTGGACAAAAGCACATTTATCATGCTTAATCATGTCTTTCAACATGGATGAGTAGTTAAGAAAGTGAAAACAATGGTTTATAAGTTGATTTAATTAACTTCCCCTCATTCATTTCATCCTTATACTTACTAATTTCCCCATCCACAAGTATGTTCTAGTACTAAAAATCCTTCAAGTCATAAAGGCTCAGAGCATTTCTCTAGCTTTTGGTGGGACTAGACCCTTGGCTTAATGACTTATGGACATCAAGTGTTAGAATTCCATTTATAAAATTCATTTCCCTTCATTACCCTAATAAAACCCCTTTTCCTAAGGTTAAACTCTATTTTCCTATGAAAAGTAAACAACCCCATGTTAAATTCCATTTCATTCAAAATACCCACAAAAAGATTTTATCCTAAGTATAAGTGTATCTGAAGAAAAAGCGCAAATATTACATTATGCTTAGGGATATGTTCACTCCGCTCATTTCTTTTCATATTAATTTTTAACATAATACTATAGATCTTGATATACCTTTTCCCATATATAAATAAATCACGTATATAATACCCCAACCCTTAGTTTAGTTATAAACTATATTTTTATCCCATAACCCCCGACAAAACCCTCTTAACTCACCAATTCTCAGTAAATTTGAGATAATCCCTTCATTAAACTGTGCCCGATCATTTAATCCCATGATTAACTCGTAAATAATCCAAAACCACCAAGGATTAAAGCCCCAGGCCCCCCTGAAACATTTTCCCATTTCATTCGTGCACATCTGTCACCCAATTGTCATCTGATCGTCAGTGCCCAAATCCAATGGTCCACAGCCATATCGGGTTCACCCGATGTCCGACCTTTACCCGCCCGATAAGGTGGGTTTTCCTAGGCCCCAATCTGTTATGTGTCAAGCGCTAACATAGATCAGGTGACTTCGTTAAAATATTGCCTCCTCCATAAAAGTGGTGTGATGGCTTGGGAAACCACCTCCCGCCCAACCCGAAAAACCACCCACTATTCATTTGTAATTTACTTGCCAAAAAGTGACCGTTGTTCAATAAAAGGCCGAGAATCCTATTTTTCCTTTTTTCGCTCAATTTCTTTGTAAACCTCTGCAAACCATTATGACACCTTCAAACGTTGAAATCACTAATTGACCTCAATTTCACTCATGAAGAAGTTGCAGAGACCCCAATCAAGCTCTTAGTCCGTACCAAAACCCATTCAACCTTTTGCAATTGTCGAGAACACCAATTTGAAGCTAATTCACCCGAATTCCAGGTATTTGAAGAGAAATTACCAGACAACCCTTTCAATTTGAAAATGTTCAGTCTTTAAAGTGTTTTAATTAAGTAAAATTAATTGAAATTACTTTAAAATTAAATTGTGTGCCTAATTAGAATACCTAGACCCTTCTGAAAGCTCCCAAGTTTCCTTCAAAACCTCTGATATAAACCTGTATTTCCAAATTCAAATCCACAAGAACTAAATTATGGTTGCCCCCATCGCTATGGATGTCAGACCTGTCACGACCCCCCATTTGGACCTTGACCACCTTCCCCTGGCGGACAGGGATTTTTAAATCAAGAACACAAGTGCCTATACCCTCCTGCTCAAAATTCATTGTTTGAGTAAGGACAAATATCTAAACCATATTGATGACATTGGCCTTTGGGACTCCAATTTTCCCAAATACCAGTTTCCACAAGTACATATCTTTCCTGAGATTTTCCATATGTGCCATGCCTATTACATTCCTAGCTAGAGAGCTATAATGTCCCTAGACCAAAAAGTCTTGTTTACTATTACAGCAGAATCAATCAATGAAATGTTGCAAGTCCAACCAGGTCCAAACCTGACCCCACTCTCCATTGGGTATTTCTTAGACCAGTACACCAAATTGAGTGCATCTAGACTGGCCCAAATATTCCAAACTTTCATTGTAGAAGAGCAGCACATTCCTAAAGATGCCCCTCCATATGTTTCTACCATTTTCTCTTAAAGGGGAAGCAAATTAAAACCATGATATCATGTATTCCGGGCTATACCACAGATGAATTTGTTGATGAGCTCATCCTGGCCTTCATGTCCATTTTCACCCCAGGAAAGTCTCCTACTACTTTGTACAATTATGCCTAGTTCATAGCTGAAAGGATACATGAACAATTTACTAAAATGCACAATGAGAGACTATTCAAGTACTCATATGTATTATACCACATGTTTTTGTATTATCAGTCAGACAGATTTCCCTTCAACATCTAGAAGTTGGATACTAAAGGCCAACCCAGGTCTGTTATATTTTGGACACCACTATTCCATAGGTATTCATCACCATACACCTACACAGACTTCATTGACTCTTTTTTCCATCCAGTCATGATTATGCTGATAGGAAGCCCCCCACCCAAGACAAGCCAAGAAATCAAAAGAGTGCTCCAATTGTCCAAGCAAAGTAAGGTGGGAGATTGGTACCTTTACCAAAATCACACTGAAATAATAATCCATCGTTGCAAGCTTTCCCCATACAAACTGCCCAAATACCTCTTGTTGGCTTATATGGGCCTCACCCAGGTTCAGAGGTGATTTAGCCAAACAAATCCCAGTACTACTGGCCCTTTCAGCAACAGTCTGCGGAGTGCGAACTAAGGTGTCACCCGAAGTAGTAGGGGAGTGTGCTAAAACCAGGTTTCTGCACCCTGGGGATGTCTGATGAGCTTCTGGTAATCCGCGGTTTGACCCTGCATGCACGTCGCTACGCGCACCTATTAGTCCCTCACAACCTGTGACGCTACCTTTGCGCAACCCTGCTCGGGGCGCGATCCGTATTATACCCAAGTTCCCTGCTTATTTACCCTATTATTACCCGTTTACTTAACTTATCTGTGTAATAATAGCGATAATTAACAGTATATCTAGAAATCATATAAGTGCACGTGATAAACAAAACAGTATAAATGTAAAGAACGTAAAACACAAGCAAATGCATAGAAATTGGAATCAACTTCTCTTTATTATTCTTCATTCAAGATTATAGACTCGACAATGCCCTGCACACTCAGTTGCAGGGGTCCACGCACTCAGTTGCGGACTCTACTAGGCATCTACGCACTCAGCTGTAAAGCCTCTTCCTACTACTACAACCCAATACACTTAGACTCTTAATTTATGCTCGAACCATTCATATTCATCTATCTCCTCAATTCGCTATCTTTACACTTAGAGCCTCGCTCTATTTATACAATCCCATGGTCTGCAGAACATGGGTAGGCCGACATAACATTACATTACATAACAATACTTAGGGCGGACAACCCTATGACTCAACCTATACTTCGCACTTCGCGCTCGCGAATCACAGAGTCTTACAATACATCTGACCAAAAATTGGGCTTTGAGCCCCAAAACATGCTGTGGGAAGATTCCATGCCCAACACCCCCCCATGAGATTATTTGATCTAGAGTATTATAGGCGAATAATGAACTCTGATAATGTCAACTTTGTCTCAGCCAAGAAAAGAACTCAGTTCAAGGTCAAAAATCAGTTAGGCCCTTTCATTTGAAATTCTAGAGAAGCAAGAGAGGAAACAGATCAAATTCTATAACAAATGAAGTTTCAGAACAGTTTCATGTGGAGGTATGACCCTCAAGGGTTTATAACTAAACTAAAACAAAAGGTCAAATTGGGACCTTACTTTCATCACCCCATACAAGAAATAGAGAGATATGCCAATCAATCCGAGTGGTTGGAAAACACTCTCATAGACAAGGATAGTACAAAGGTAGATGTTGAAAACACCTTGTTTGATTTAGAGAGATAGCTTGATGAAAGCTCATTCCTATAGGTACCAGAGCAAGAAGGAACCATGAGTACCCCTACTATTTTGCAGACTCCTCAGAATGAGGAAAATAATCCCAAAAGGAACAAAGACGGAACCTCCAGTTTAGGTATGGACACATCCAATGTACAATATGAAGCCAGCCAGAGCAAAAGGCCAAGGCTCAATCCTATTTCAGAATAAGAAGACACATAAGGCTCAATATAAATAACTAATACTGAGTTAGACATGAGTAAGGGCATAACTCCATCTGGAGAAACAAAGGAGCCATCTACATCACAGACTCAAATTTTAGAAAGGCAGCTTAGTGTAGAAGTCTCCTCATTTAATAAACCTGTTGATAGAGATAGGGACATTAAGAATAGGTTCATAGAAATAAAAATAAGAAATTGAAGGCACAATCCTATGCACAGTATCTCAAAATTACACCCCCTAATCAAACTAGGTTGATGTTAGCTTTTGACATCAAGGAAGGAAAGATGCAAATGTCATTCATAAAGCCAACTGTACAAAAACCAAGAACATCAGCGGATTTCAAGAAGTTTGATTTTTAGGTATTGGCAAGGGATATTCATCCCATTGACCAAATTGAATTTCACAAACAGAGTGGAGATATGAATTACTCCACCCTTACAAGAAAATAAATATCTTGCCATCAGTTTCAGAATTCATTGAATAACATCGCAGCCCAGTATTAGTTGGAAAAGGCCTCCTCACAGGCCAAAGACACCAGAATCAAGTCTTTTAAAAGACTTAATTGAATTGGGACATGATCCCAAAGACAACAAGGCTACTGAACAACTAATCAAAAAGAAGAATGATGACATTGCAGCACTCAAGAAGCAGTTGAAGATAACTCAACTACAACACCCCCAGACACAGGAAGCCTTGGAAAATCAAACAAGGCATGAAGAGTTGATGGACTTAGTCCTCAAACTAAATGATCAGTTGAGGGAGACAGAAAAGGAATTGGACAGCTTAATCCAATTAAAGCAAACTGATCTTGGCACTACCTCGGTGAATGTCATCCCAGTAGTCAGCACGATTGTTCCTTCCACATTGGCAGCTTCATTGGCTCCCATAACTCCAATGGCCACAACACAACTGATTTCCACAGAATCTACATCAGTAACAGGTACATCAGGTGATGAAGCAACAAAGTTGGTTAAAGCTTTGGAAGAAATGTCCATACAGACAAAAGAGATGAATAAGCTTAAAGAGAAAGTGACAAGCTTGGAAACTGATTACAAGCTTGCCAAAATCATGCACAAAGAAGAAGTGCAAAAGGCTACCAGGTTGAGTGAAAGATTGAAAGCCTTGGAAAGGGACTTAACACTGAAAGAACCCCTTGGGCAGGCTAAGGAACAACTATGGGCCAATATCATTGACTCTGTCAATAATATTTGGCCATCTATTCAAGTAATTTTCAAGCAAATAGATTTGATAAAACTGGCTACAGAGGCCATCTAGAAAGTAAGAGAATAATTAGGACAAATTCCAAAAGAGGCTACTAGAATTATCCAATTCCTTAATAGCAAGAATAAGTATGAACTTCAAGAATTGGAAACGGAGGAAAGAATAGAGACAATTTTGGAGGTCAGAAAGGTCCTCTCCAAGAGGAACTTGATGCAAAACTTGGAGGATAAGTGTCAAAATATGCAAATAGCCATCGACATTTTTATGGCTAAGTTCCAAATTTTGAGAGAAAAGGGATTACCAATCCCTTAGTGATAAATGACAAACTCATGACACAGGAGGATTACAACAAGAAAATTAGAGAGGTAGCTAAGGATTAGGTAAATACATCATCAATAAAGGCATTGCCAATAGGCAAAGTACTCTACCAAACATTTGAAAATTGTTTTACCTCCAACATGAGGTAAAACACTTGTTTATCAATAAGCCTACTTTTTCTAAATACACCGAGGCATATGAAGTATATAGAAAGATGCTAAAAATCCAATTACCTGATGCTGAAACATGGGAAAAATTAGCTGATTTACTATAGAAATATGCAGTAAAAAGGTTAATGTACAGTGAAAGTAAAACAACATGGTAAAAGGATGAAGACAGATCAGCAATGTCAAATTGTATCAGAGTCAAAGTGTATTAGATGAAAGCCTAAAGTAAATGAAGCTTCCAGCATGAAATAACAAACAACAAAGCAACATAAAGGGATAAAAATCAAAGCATAAAAGCCAGTAGTACCAAAATAAAAGGGACAACATGAAACAGTTCAATAGCTGTCTCTATCTTCTTGCAAGAAGATATTATTATTTCATAGATTAAATCTCAAATTAGTTTGAGATATTTTTGTAATAAACTTTTGTATAAATACTTCACAATTCGAAGTATGTAGTGTGGATTCTATTAGACATTTTTATAGACTTTTTGATCAAGAAGACCCAGAAGGTTATTGTATCAGTTGTTGAGCCAACAAGCTGGATTGATAAATAAAGATCCGACTTTTCCAAGGATTCATGTGTTGAGCGAATTTCAGACAAGTATTTTCATGTGTTATTTTCATTTTTCTCAAAGTTTATTCATAATCTAAATGTTTTATCAATCTTTATAACTAGAATACTACTTCAGAACTTCTTTGATTACACTCTGTCTTAACAATTATGCATTTGAATGTTTTCTTCTGATATTTAAATTAAAGAATTCTTAATTACTCTTTGCTTTAGATTGAACAAATCATAATCTAGGTTAAAGGATTCTTAATTGCCCTTTGATCTTTGATTACCCCTTCATTCCTCATTCATTATCTAGGTCTGAGAACCGTTAACTACTCTCTCACCCTGAGTGAAACCTTTTCACCCCTCTGTCTCAAATATCTGAAATACACTCTACTATCTTGCCCTTGGAACATCCCCTTTAGTGAGTTAATCCAATTTTGCTTCCTTATTAGTTGGCTGCATAGCCCAATGGTCTAAAAGACATCAATTTATCCATCTGTCTAAGCAGAGCCCAGCACCTAATCTCAAACACAAATCAAACACCCCTTGAACAATCATAACTAGCCTAAAAATATCTTAACTAAAACAAAGTTAAAATTTAAAGAGAGAACCCTCTCTAAGCATCAGGAAGGTTAGGTCCTCATCTCCAAAAGTGGTTTGTGGTTACATTTTGTTTTTCTTTCTTATTACTTCAAAGGAATTATCAGAGTGATAACACCTGCCTTGGTCAATTAGAATGCCTCTTGCACTTGATTTCCCCGAGTTTGACTTTGATGCTCCATCAATGAAAATACATTGTCTATTAAGAGCATTCATCCATAGGATGAATTCTTCTTGTTTTAACCTGATTTTCCAGCTCTTGTGGACCTCTTTCCTTTTGCGTGTAATTAGCAATTTAGGCATGTTGTTTGTGTAGTTGATCCAAGTTCGCTCCTCCTACTGAAGCTGATTAAGGTCTATTGTTTTTGTTCCTTTAGAAGATATTAATTTTGTTGTTAAAACCCATGCTTTGGAGAGCACCTTGCCAATTTCTGGCTTATGGTTCTGGAAAACTTTCTAGTTCCTTGTGACCTATATTTGCTAGCAGAGAAAGGAGGGAATGATTTTCCAATTTATTTTAATGGTGTTCTTATTTTTGAGATAATAAGGATAATCATTTTTCCATGCTAGATAGAACTCATTGAAGGATCATGATAGATTCAAATCTAGTTCCAAGGGGCTTAGAAGTAGATTCCAATATTATTTTGCAAAGTTACAGTCAAGGAAGAGGTGTTGGATGATCTCTTCAACCTTGAGACTCATAGGGCACTGATATGGCTTGGAGAAACATTTTTTTTTAGATTGTCAACTATGAGGTTTTTTCCTTTTAGAAGAGTCCAAATAAACATTTTATTTTGGGAGGTTTTCAATTTTCCAAACTGATTTCCATAGAGACCATTCCTAATTCCCTTGTTGCTCTTGGATTTTTAGATATCCCGATTTCATTATATAGTCTCCTCAAGAAGGATCCCATATAAAGGTGTCTTGGGTTTCTTGATTGATTGGGGTAGATCCTTTGAGAAGAGAGATTAAAGATTCTCACTGTTGTTTGAGATTTTGAGTTAAAGTAGGTGTCTTCCAATCTTATTATGTGTTGTCATGTTGATCCCATTGTGATATTGACTCTAGTTAACTTAACCCTTTTAAGCTCATCCACCTTCTTAACCTTTGAACTTCTAAGTGAGTGGAAAGAGGGGGCTTTCCCAATATACTATCTTACCAAATATTTATCTCATGACCATTCCCTGATAGTCTTGCAGTGTTCTCCTTGATGAGAGGAAGAACATTTTTGATAAGTTTCCACATTTGGGTGGAAGGCCTGATTGGACTTCTCTCTGAGAGGAGGGAGGAGCGAGAGTGGTTCAGGTATTTGGATTCCAACACTTTCTTCCACTAGAAATTGTCCCCAGTAATGAGTCTCCAAGGTATTTTAGCCCCAAGGGCAAAATTCATTAGTCCAAAAAGTATTATTAAGAGTCATCCTTTCTCATAGGGTGAAGTAACTTGTTCCCATTTTATGAGGCTAAAATTTTTAGTTTCTAATTTTCCTCCTTGCCAAAGGAAGCTCCTTATGATTAATTCAATTTGTTTGTGAATACTTTTTGGAGCTAAGGTTGCTGCAAATTGATAAATGGGAAGAGTTGTCAGCATTGACTTGATTAGAATTACTCTACCTGCTAGATTAAGCCAGATCATTCCCCGATTTTGTATTTTTTTTTTTTATTTTCTCTGTGTATTTAGTCCATGATTCTGATTTCATAATTTCTTTTGACACAGGTAGTCCTAAATATAAGAAGTGGTTCCAACATGCCTGGAGGGGGGTCTCCAGGATTTGTGCAATTCTTTGAAGGGTGCGGGATGGTGCATTCCATCCAGAAATTCTACTCTTTTTATTATTGAGTAAACCTCCTAAAGCTTCCATGAAACTATCCAAGACTTTTTTAAATATTTAGGCAACTATACAAGAACATTCTCCCATTAGAAGAGTGTCATCAGAAAAGAGGGAGTGATTTATACTTTTGATTCCAGGGCTTATTGATAGACCAATTAAGGTGCAGTTTCTGCTGCAATGTTCAATATTTCTACTCAACGAGTCTGCAATTAATATATAGAGGAAGCGAGACAATAGGTATCCTTGTCTCAGTCCCCAATAGATTTGAAAATATCCACTCGACCTTCCATTGATGAGAGGGGCTATCCATGGGCCAACAATAAATGCTTTTATTATTTCTATTAGCTCCATAGAGAAGCCAATTTTTTTAAGAACAGCTGATAAAAAAGACAGATTGAATCTATCGAATGCATTTTCCATGTTGAGTTTTATAATGATGCCTTGCTCATTTCTTGTTAAACTAGAATGCAGTTCTTCTTGAACAATCATGATATTATCCATGATCTATCTATTGGGCACAGATTTGCCTTGGGTTTTTTAGATTAAATTGGTTAGGAGAGGTTTTATGTGGTTGGAAAGGATTTTGGTGATGATTTTATATGAAGAATTGCACGCTGAAATCGACTGAAATTTGAAGGTCTTGCTTCTTTTGGGATGAGGGATAGGAAGTTTGAATTTGTATAGCCTCCCAACTTCTTTTTCCAGAGGACGTTTATGATCAGTCTTATGAGATACTTTTTTATGATAGCCCAATTGAAGCGGTAGAAAGCTATTGAAAACCCATCTGGTCTAGGAGATTTATCACACTGGAGGCTCTAAACAACTATTTGAATCTCACATTCTTAGACCTCTTTCAAGAGTTTTGAGTTTTATTATTCATTTATCCTTTTTGGGATTTTCTTTATGAAGCTCTCAAAGTCTAGATTTATTGGGTCAACTGTTAGAAGATTTTTGAAATGGTTGTGTGCTTCTTTCTTAAGTGCATCTTTCCCTTTGATCTCTTGTTCTCCTTCACCTTTTATTGTGTCGATCTGATTTATTCTTCTTCTCATCTTTGTTGTGTTATGGAAGAAAGCAATGTTTTTATCCCCAGCTTGTATCCAAAGATTTCAGAATTTGAGCCTCCAATCATTTTCATCCTTTCTATTGTTTCTATAGATTTCCCAATATAATTCTATCTCCTTCAGTTGGTTCTCTTTTGTGTCTTCCATGCATTCCGTCTTTTTCTGAACTGTTTCCATTTCTTTTTTCAATTCTTCCTTTCTTTTTTGTGGTTCACTGTGATTATTTTTTGCCCAAGCTTTTAGTACATTTTTCACAATTTTTAGTTTTGTTTCCCACACATGGTTTGGCGAACCAATAATTTTTTGCATCCAAGTTGTTGCTATAATTTGGTTCACTTCTTCTTTGCTGTTCCAAGATGGAAAAAATTAGAATGGGAGAGGACCCAAATTTCTAATTGTCCCTAAACTGATTGCCACTAGTTTGTGGTTGGAGGTCGATGAGTGGATAATGTTTTATGAAACAAAATTGAATTTCACTATAATATTATCTTGTATTAAGATTCGATCTAGCCTCTCTTTTATATTTCTTTTACCATCCCTTTTATTATTCCAAGTATATTTCCCATTCTTTGGAGGAATGTCCAATAGATTGTCGCATTCTATAATACTTCCAAGGGTATCTTGAGATGGATCAGCATGAAGCCTCCAAATGTCTCCTCAACATTTAGAACCAGGTTTACATCACCTCCTACTATAATTTTTTTTTTTTTATGCTAAAGTAAGTTTTCTTTGAGGTATCTCCAACACAACTCTTTATCTCTATAGTGGTTTGGAGCATAAACATTGAAAAGGCAAATTTGAAAATCAGTTACTTTGTTTCTTAATTCTGTTTTGATCCAATGTTGGTCTTTTTATTGATGTTGCCGTTCTCATTTGTCCTTTCTCCACATTGTACAAATTTCTCTCGATGCCCCAGTTGCTGGGAGAGATGAGCCATCATAATTCCTAAATTTTTGAATCATTTTCCCCATTTCTTGTTCATTAATTTTGGTCTCCTAGATCATGAATATTTCTGGTTTCTCCATTGATAAGAAAATTTTTGTTGCATTGAATTTCATAGAATGTTCCATTCCTTTGCAATTCCAAGAGATCCAATTCATTACTTGTTTTGATTTGGTGTAGAGGGGCCTTTCCCTTAATTAGGATGATGATTTTTCTCCTTGTTTCCCATAATTTTCTCAAGGAAAGATTCCATTGGTTGTTTTGTTCCCATTTCCATTTCCTTTGCAGCTGCTTCGTCTCTTATTTCTTTGTTGGTTTTTCTTCCTTGTCGTTTTTGAAGGTCTAAGGAGAGAAGGGAGTGTCTGGACTGGTTTCTTGTGAGGATTATTTCAAAGGGAGGTGGGGGGGATAAAGAAGGGATAACTGGTTCATGAGAGGAAAGAAGAGGATCGAGGGAAGAATAGAGAGGTCCAAAGGAATTGGAGTCAAGGAGGGGATTAGAAGAGGGGGGTTGTGGGATAGCTAAATGAGAAGGGGGGGGGAGATTGAAGGAAGAGGAGCTGATGGGGATGGAGTTTACTAGGTAGATGTTTTGTTTGCAATATTATTTTCTTTATGGGTTCCCATTTTGTTTCCTAGACTTCTACTTCTTTAGTTTCTTTTTTTTTTAAATCTATTAGCAAAATGACCATACTCATGAAATAACTTGCATTTGAATGGGATATGTTCATAGTCCAGTTGTTGAATATGCATCCAACTGTCAACTTTGATCTTTACCGCTTCCAGGAGGCCTTTTCATAGGTAGACTTCGACGTAGATCCTTGCACAAGCATGCATATTCTCCTTCGGTTCTCTTTTGTCTATATATTTTCCCATTGCATTTCCTATTGATTTTACTAACTCATCTCCCAAAAAATGGAGGGGTGGGTGAGGAAGGCGCACCCAGACTGGAACAACACTTGGGACATCCAAACTCGGATCAAAGTTTGGCATCCACCTCTTTAGATAAATTCCATTCCTCTTGTACCCATGAAATAAGACTCGTTCCTGAATATCAGATCTCTATCCTCTTTAGATTCAAAATGAAATGTGAAATATCCTCTACCACATAAGCAAATGGATAATTTCCCATGGATTGAGTGTGACCAGTTCCACTCAACCCATTTTTGCACCGATTTTAGAGAAGGCCAGAGGCTTGTAAATTGACTCACCAAACCTATTTCTAATAAAGAGAGAGCTACTTGATGGGGCAAGGAAGGATGTTAGATGATTTCTAGTACATCTTCGAGTTTCTTAACAAATTTGAAGACAGAGGGTCTTGTTCGAGGAGGTCCAAGTGAAGAGATAAGAGAGGCGAAGGCTGAAGAAGACTCTTTTGGAGGTTGTTGAGCCAAATGGGGTGATCCTGGAGGATGATCCCCCACAAGAGGAGGCTCTAGAGGATCCATGCTGGTGGCGGGATGCGAAGATTGCGAAGTTATTAGGCATCACAGGCAATAGAGTGTGAACCTTAGCTAAGTGATTTCGCCATCATATTAATAAGCTTATTTAGTTCAACCCCAAGGGATAGCTCAAATGGTCGAGTTCCCGTTGCTAAGTACCTCGCTAATGGGAGGTCACGGGGTCAAATCTCCTCGACGCCCTTGGGGCCAGGCTTAGCATAGAAAAAGCCGACGAGCAGTTCCCTTCAGGGAATTGCCGTGATCCGTTCCTGTGGATGTAGCAGCCAGTTGCAGGCCGTGAACCACAACAAAAAAAAAAAAAGCTTATTTAGTTTTTTTTTATAAAACATTTTATGTATATCTCTTTTTTATAATCCATTAGAAAAATCTCATGTACTAAATGCATGTAAATTCTTTTTATTTCTTAACATATGCATATGAGACATCATATTGTATCACAAACATTCTATTTTTTCCCTTTAATATAAATATGGGATCTTGTTTTCTTTTTCCACTGTATATTCCTTGGTATATGGGACTTTATTAAAACATAGACCATGCTTCATGGCATTGTTTCATTGATTATTAACATGTGTCCTTTCCATGAAGAGCAGAGATATTAAGTGGCATGTACTATATAGTCTTTTCATTATCCTCGAACTGTGGCTTTAAATGTTAAATCATCAAATTATATTTCCTTAATGTTTTTGGTAGGGATGTTTCATGCAATGATTTAATTTGGAGGCAAGGGTTAACTTATATCTATACATACATTAGCTTGCCATTAATTCAAGGTAGAACTTTCCAGATAAATTATGATGACTGTAATGCACAACTTGCCTTGATTATGGTGGTTGATGTGTCATTCATCAATGGTTTCTCCAATTCAGGTATGTGAATCAATGGATGAGAGAAGTTCATGGTATGTTTAATAAATTTAAGTAAAATAAATAATACAATTAGGGATTCTTCTCATTTGTAAATTGAAATGAAATTGTTTAGGCAATTTATATGTTTTATAGTTGTTTTTAAATTTAAGTATTATAATCAAGATGGAGGAAGTACATGTTGCATTAATTAATTTGTTGGTGAGCTTTTAGTTGAAATATAATCCCAATAACCCATGTAAATGTCTTTGTTAATAGATTCATATTTGTAAAATACTTTATTAAATTATTATTATTTTTTTTTTTATTTTTTAAATTTTATAAAATATTTTTATATTATTTATTCCATCATTGTTTATTACACCTAAGGGGAAATTTCTAGGTTAATGTGATAATATTCACGTTCACTTTGGTACAAATAATATAGACAATTTCAATATCATGTCTTGTGATTGTCTTTTATCAATATTGCTATCCATATAATATTGCATACTATTTTGTTATAATGACATATCACTGTATTTAAATTTTGTGTCATATAAATATTCACCTTCACTATGATATGTGAATTTAAATTATATTTTCTTAAATGTAGAAAATTCTTATAAATTTAGCTTAAATTTCCACAGTGGGACCATGCTTTGTAGTTGGGCCACATCCATATTTATCTATATGATCATCTAGAACACATTGCTTAGTGGTAATGAAATAACACTCAACAACAATAAATTGACACTTTTATTTGATGGCCCCTTGGATTAAAAATGTATTATTACATCGATAAGCATATATATTGTGAGAAAGGTTTTCAGGAGATTCACCTATGAACTAGTGAAATAATGACATTTGACTCTAGATTCTTTTATTAAACCAAGACTTTTATCAATTACCTATTTGACGATCATGGGTGTGCATCTAGTTGTCTATTCTCTTGCACCGCCCTTCATGCCCCTAAAATGATTGACTCGTGCACCTGCCATCTATCTTCAAATTATGTTGGCGTAGATGAACTTTTGGTTGTTTAAAATGGAATATGTATAAGATATTTAGACACCCACCTAACATTGAGAAGTTTCATTTCATATTCATTTTATTTTTTTTGGATTCTACACTCGCTTGGATTACTTTTGGACTATCCATTTTTTGTATTAGTTTTTTCAAAAAAAAATTGATATAATTAGTGTTTATAATAGATGTTATCTTTTCATTTTTCTTTTACATTTGCATTGTTTGTTTGTTTGGTTGATTTTATTTTATTATGAGATGCAAAGTAGATGTTAAGTTGATTGAAGTCAAATCCGTAATTTAATATTTCATAACCTAAGATCCTTCTATTTCGTTTAATTTATTTGTGTCGGGGGGGGGGGGTTGGGGGGGGGGGGGGGGGGTGGTGTGGTAAATGACCTCATTTGAATGGGTTGAGATTATTTTTTAGAAAAATAACTACTTTTGTTAATTTTATCTCAAATAAATTTGAGAGGTTCAATTCAGAGGGAGAAAGACAATTGGAATTTTAGTCAAGAGAGATAAAGAGTCATTCTAGACAAAGCTTCTTCTATACTTTCCCATTACTTTTAATTTTTTTAATGGGTCATTCACATAACTAGGTTTTGGAATTTTCTTTAATGAAATTTGCTCTTAGTGTATTATAGGAGTAGCCATTAATTAATCAAATTTGATCTCACTATATTCTAGGAGTAGCCATCATTGAAGGACAAGATGAGATGGGAAGACTAGGTTTGAGTTGCGTTATGGTTTTGCTTTTGGTAAAGTTTATTACTATTATGATTTTTTTTTAATATTATATTTTAGAGAAAATTGTCCAACTCATAGGGAGAAAGATAATTGGGATTTTAGTTAAGAGAGATAAAGAGTCATTCATGACAACACTTCTATACCTGCCCATTACTTCTATTTTTTTAGTGGGTCATTTGTGTAACTAGGTTTTGGAATTTTCTTTAATGAAATTTGATCTCCTTGTGTTCTAGGAGTAGCCATAATTGAAAGACAAGATGAGAGGTTAAGACTATGTTTGAGTTGTTTTATGGTTTTACTTTCGATAGAGTTCATTACTATTATGATTTTTAAATTTTTTGTTTTTGTTTTTTATTATATTTTAGAAAAAATTATAAAGATTTGAGAAAGGTAAAATTAATTATAGTACTTCTTATAAACTTATTATAATCAAATATGTAAAACATCATCTTAATTACAAAACATGTTAATTAAAAAAAATTAGTCAAGATATATAAGAGATAAAATAGAGATTAATATATATAATTATATATATAGTATATATATAAATAAATTAAGTAAAATTTAGATTATAAAGATCAATTATAAGAATTATTACTTAATATTATTATTATGAAATTGTATACGTATAGCTTAACTTTTACAAAAGGATAACAATGAAGCCCAAAAATAAGGTTATGAAAATAAAAGTAAAAACGCAACAGCTAACTTAAGAATTCATGACCGCTTCTTATAGGGATTATGTTAATTACACTTTTTACAGGGATTATAGGATTACAATAATGTATATAAAATATTTGTAAAATTTATTAGTGATGATATTTTTTAATTTATATTATAAACACTGCATTAATAATTTTAGTGAATATAGTTAATAAAACGTATTAGAGAAATTATGTGCAAAATGCAATTTTGTAATTTAAAAATAATTAAATTATATTTAAAAAATATTTTTATTGGTTGGAAATATGATTATATTTGGGAGGAGGGAGGAGGGGTGTAGGTGTAGGGTGAATCAGTATAATTGCTGATTTTAACAATTCAAAATGTTTCAATGTATATACAATGTCAATCACATCAATAATATAAGAATTCATTATATATGTGGAAATCTTTATGGGAAAAAACCACAAAACTTATTTATATGAATGTTTTTGTAGGCACCAATCTACAGTTACAATAATTTATTACCACCAATTAGAAGGAGACATCAATCCCCTAAAATAATTTACGAACACTAACCAGAACAAGACTTCAAACCCTTGAAATGATTTACTGGGATCAACCAAAATAAGACACCAATCCCCTGAAATAATATATTTGGCACCAACCAGCACTGCCTATTAGACCCTCTTTCATACATTTTCAAACTTAGATCCGCAAGCTTTCCAATCAATCTTCCTTATAAAAATATCTTTATCTTTGAACCAATTTGTTCTTCATCAAGAACTATTTTGCTTCTGCATGTCACTCCCTGCTCTATAGCTTTCAGCTATGAATACGCTATTGAATTGTATGTTTGGACTTCATCCTCAGATTCTTTCTCGATCACATCTTCCATAGACTTCATTCCCATACTTTTTTCACTTTTGGTCACATAGAGCTTTGTTCATCTTCTTTGCACAACTGAACCACAATTGTATCAATGGCACACAAAAAACACAAGATCGCTTCACAATTCTTTCAAACTTATCTGGCTCATTTATTCTTAACTAAGTCAATAAATTAATGGAAAGATCAACACTCCATAAAAAACCAATCCTTAAGACCTGGACCATTATTTTATTTTTAGTGTTGGAAATCTAGTTCGGATAACTTAGATAAGTTTTATTTCCATGGCTCCTTGGATCCTTGAAGGCTTAAATTTAGACTTATGAAACCTTATGACCATTGTTGGGATCATAATCCAAAGTAGCTAGTACTAATGCATCCAGAATTTGGGTCCATGAAGACACTTGACAATGTTGTTGCCTAGATACATTTTCCATTCTTCATGAAATTGATCACTTTCCACTTTTCTCCTCGTGATATAAGGTTGGGACCATAGGCTTAAACACCCTTTCTAACTTATATGGGGTACAAATAGTTGGATGCTTAGATGGATTATGCATTCCCAAATCCTCGATTCCTCAGTTAAGCTCCCACTGAAGGCGAAGCTTGGTCATGCACTAAAAATATTAGCAAAACACATTCCTTATGTATATCTCGATACCTCTGTGTCTGCCACATCTGTCCATAGTGGACCAATCACGAGCTGCCACATGTTCCTTCTGTCATGTGTACACCACCAAGTCATACTAGACCAACCTTGTCTTTCATAACTAAATCTGCACTCTAGTTCTTGGTTCCCCAGTACCCCGGGGAGGGACCTACCTATTGTCTCTACGACAAACACTCTCCAAAATTTTCTTACACTTGAATTTTGGAGTGTACTTGTGATCATATGATCTATCATTCCTTAATTTTCCTTAGTCACTTCATGATTGGTTGATATTTTTCTGAGTGTTTAAGCCTTCTTCTGAGATTTGAAGTGTCAAATCCACCTTCTTACACATGCTCAACCTTTGATGCATTCATAATCACACCTTTTTCTAGAAAACATTAAAGTCAATATCCACCCTTGCAAACACATATAATTTGCACAATTCTCCATAATAGTGCTTGTGTAGTCACTAGAAGTAGTGCATTATAGTCCCTGATAACAGTGTATGCACAGTATTTAGATACAATACAATATGTACTCCTAGACAATGCACTATGTAATCCACGCCGAGAGTCAGTGCGAAAATTCTGTCGACAAATTCTCTCATTCTTAGTTGTAATTGTACTATCACACGAGTGAGTTTTCTCAACTGTCGCTTTTGCGTGCTTTTTCTTTCACAAGTGTTGCTTTCACTTTTACGATTGTGATTTTTTCTTTCTTTCACTTTAAAAAGCATTTCTTCTGTGTTCTCATTTCTATAGAAAGTGTCACTTTCACTTCCTCTAACTTTTGCAAGTGTCGTTTTCACTTTTTCTTACAATCGCAACTATTACTTTAACTATTTGTACTTATGCATGTGTTTTATTTTAACGCACCACTATAGGACAATCTAGCACATTCTTATGCACTAGTGGATCATATATATCATAATAATATTTTCTCGTCACTCTCCCGCAACTGAGAGAACTTTCTAATTGTAGTGGAAACTCTTGTTGTAACTTGTATTCTAAGTGTCATAAAGTGATGTTTCAATTGTCGCACGTAGAAATAAGTGTCGCTTTGTTGTCGTTTCAAGGTATACATGTGGATTTTGAGTTCTATGTAACCTTTTTGCATGTTTTAATGTTATCTGAGTGTGATATCACCATTTTAGGGATTGTTTGCATGTCTTGTCCTCTCTTGTCTTATCGATCGCACACTCAAACCATTTTGGAGCTTTCATCGTCTTTGCAACTTGCATAATATCCAACCAATATTTCTCCTTCTTGGAACTATGCACTGCGGAGTCCTAGAGAATAGTCTCCCTCTAACAGCACACAAAGCAACCTTGAAGCCTAGGCCATCAATATAGCTACCTAAACTTGACAACTATGCAATTCATGTTCTCTCTTTCCCTATATTTTGCATTGTGCGGTTTTAGTGAGCAGTGAGGCCTCTTTGTCTCACTAACTTTCCTAATTGCCTAGTCCTTCCCTTCATTTACTGCACATTGCACAGTTTCAGTGAGAAACCCTACCTCCTTGTCTCTTTGAGGTTCTAAACTACACATTTCTCTTCTTCAGGTAGGCCTCCTATTGTGCATTGCATAGTGCTATTGAGAAAGGGATCACTTCTAGGTTACTCAAGTCATTGAATGCACAATTCACTAAGCCTGTCTCTCAATCACTACACATTGCATAATTACATTGACTATTCATTCTCCCCTTAGTGAATGAGACCCATCACACTGTAATCCTTTGTCCTAGTTTTCTCCCTACTACACATTACACAGTTACAACAGGTGGCGAGGTATTCCCTCAGTCCCTGTAATGCCTAACTACACAATCCCTATATCTTCCTTCTTTGGCACTCCTCACTCAGGTAGATCTTTAGTCATCAAGCTCAATACCTTGCCTCTTGGACCCCCTTATTGTGCAATAATACTTGTCATTCCCTTCTTTACTATGCATTATGTAACACTAGTCAGTAGTGAGGCATCCCCAAGTTTCTATAGCCCTCAACTACGCAATTCCCAGCCTCCTGCTCTCAATACCCTTGCATGTTACCTCATCTAAATCAACATCTTCCATGAGTAAGAATAGGTATAATAGGTGGTTTATGGGCTAATGTTAGTTTGTCATGAGCGGTCTCCATCTATAGGTATCATCATTACAACTTGGTATGGTAATTCTTAAGAGATGTCATTAAGGAGAGGCTACAGGAGAACACTTTTAAAGAAGGAGCAAAGGAAGAACCATCATGAAGAACACAAATGGAGCTTGGATCATGACAAAGATGTCGACTTGGAAGGTTTTGATACTCCTACATAATATTTGGAGGATGAAGATGAATAACAAGAAAAGATCCATCATGAAGAAGTCAAAGTCATAGAAGAAAAGAGAAGAGCTTGGCATTTCCACATCATCATGAAGTTCCATGTCATCATTTCTAAGTTGTGGCCTATACAAGTGTCAACACAACGCCATATGTGTGATTTTCCCTTGCCACATCATTTTTGGAATGTAATTAGTGTATTTTCTAAACTGAGGAAATGTAAAATTTGTGGAAGACGAAGGGTCCTATATGGAATATGAAGAGTCACTAGAAAGTTCTAAAGTCATGTAGAACCCTAAAGGTCACATAAGACTTTGAAAATCCATAGTAGAAACTCAAGAGTCATGAGGGAGGTCAAGAGTCACATGGGAGGTGGAGAGTGACCTCATATTTTATAAATACTCCCTCATAACTCAAGAGAAGAGAATTTTCGAGGGACTTGAACTCTTCACCTTGGCTTCTCTAGCTTGGCATAAGAGAGAAGATCTTTCTTTGGAGGATCAAGTAGTGACTTAATGTTCCAATATTGGGACTAGTTTGGAAACATAATAATTACATGTCATGGGACTTTCACTTAATATATGAAGCTCTTAGAGACAACACACTTTCTTGCATATGTCATGAATTATTGTGAGACTATTATTTCATTATTTATGATGTATGTTTACACCAACACTTACTAATGAAAATGAACTATTTCATTGGATTTGGTATGTACCTTGTTGAATATGCGTTGTTACTTTCTTTTATGATCATTTTTTCTTGTGAGCTAATTTGCAAGTTAAATAACAATCCTCTTATGCTCTCATTTGTCTCTTTTAGGATGATAATATTACTTTTCTTCTAGAGGATCACTCTCTCTTTCTTAGCCATATAAATCACCTTATATACATTACGATCATATGCCTCACAGTGTCAACTTACTTACTTGTTTCAAATATTATTTGTATAATATCTTATGTTAATAATTGTAGCCAAGGAATATTCTGAAGAGTAAATGGAAACGGACCATATTTCTAGTTGGATCTCCTACTCCAAATGGTGTGAGGTCTAATTGGGACTCCATACTGAGGAGACACCCTTAGTTGACGAATTTCCAACACTGTCAATAATTGGCGCTAGAATGAGGGCCATATGACAAGCAGAGTCTATTTAGTCTATTTTGAACCTCTTATCCTAAATGGCTCTTTCCCAAATCATAATCCCTAGATGTTTTTCTAATAGATCCAATATTAAACTTTCAATCCTCATGAATGTTTTTTATGACTTGTCTTAATTAAAGTTTGATAGTGAGGGTAAAATATCCATAGCTGAGCATACATCTTAGTTTCTTCAGTTTTGTGAATCTCATGAAATCGATGGTGAAGATGTTGCTTTTATACTATTCACCCTCACTCTTAAAGGTCGAGTTAAATTTTGGTGGCATACCTTATCATCTGCTTCTATTCATTCATTTGAACAACTCTCCAAGGAGATTCATCAAGCCTTTGATATGTATGATTACCGATATGTTTATGAAAGAATTAATCAACTTAGAATTAAGTTTGATGAATCAATAGAGGATTTTCTAATAGATTTCTTCATCTATGTATGAGTTTGTTGAAGAAGATGTGGATTGGGATTTCTTCAAGGAAAAGTTTCAGGGCTTGGTTCAAATATACTTGAAGCAATATGAACCTAAATATTTGGTTAATAGTGCTCTCCCAACTTTCATTAATCATGACACATCTCTAATCTCAAAGGAGGAATTGACCACTCGTTTGATCCCCTCTCCTCTATTAGAAATTAATTGGCAAAGCAATGGAACCCATAAAATATTGCATAAACACAAAAACATAAATGAATAAAACAAGAGAGACATATATATATATGTGGTTCAGCCAATTTGGGCTACACACATGGAGAAATAGTGAGTCCTTCCTTTATATTATCCAACAAAATGAAGAGATACAACGTACAAAAAATATGTTGTACTTTCCTCTTTGCTCTCACACATCATCCTCTCTATTTCTTGCATAGAATAATCATCCACAACCAAAATAAAATTCACTCATAAAAACCGAGGGTTTCCTTCTAGGGTAAAAAAACCTAAATTAACATAAATTTTACCGTCAGATATTTTTCCTTAAAAATGACCCAAACTGATTACAAAATTACAATATTTCATAAGGAAAATTTTCATCTATTTGTTTCTTCGAGGGTGCTTCCATCGAAACTCTTCCAAGGGGAGGAGTGGCTCATAAAATCATTGTCGCCCCTAATGGTGATCATGAGGGAAACATTTCCACTCTGTTAGGAATTGGGATCCAATGTGACTAAAAAGACACCTCTAAATCAAGAAGATAATCATGCTCCACACCCAATATCCTCCTCTTTTTGATGTTGGCATTGGGAAATCTGAAAATTGAATTGTTGATCCATTTACCATACCTATATTTCCTTACCATGATCAAGATCTCATCCAAGAAAATTATGAATGTTATTCTAATCTCATGAAACAACAAATGACAATTGATCCCTTGACTCTTTAGATGACATTGATGCGCATAATCCTAATCTTGAATATAATTTTATTGAAGGTATTATTTATTCAAGGGAAACATTTCATCCTCTATCATCAACATGCCATGACTCTTTGTAACTTGACCCATATAATAAATCTCATCCACTAGCTAGTTCTTCAAATTCTCTTAATTTTCAATTTGCTAGTCCAAGTTGTGATCACATTCCACATGTAGGGGGATAGGAGTGTGAGATTATATTAATTTTTCTTCTCTCTTTCAAAATCCTCCATGTCAAGATGATCATTCCTTGATGATTTAGAATCTAGTGATATTAGCAGTAAATAAAATGAAATCAAAGCTCTTAAAAAACCCCAAGCCCTAGGCAACCACCATCTTGACAACAATGATTCCACTAATGAATGTGGCGATGATTTCCTAGGTACATATGTTGATATTTTGATTTCTCAAGAAGATTCTCTCATGGTTTCTTCTTCTTCATCCCACTATCACTTCTTTCCTACTGTTTCTAATGAATTAAATTATGATAAGAACATGACATGCTCTTTGTATCTACCATCTGATGAGAAAAATATTGAACTAAAAGAAGGCAATGGGGTCATCCATAATGAAGAACAAAATAATGAAATCATTGAGCATCCATCCCATTTCTTGCAATCTCCTATTTTACATGAGGACAACTCTTCAAATCAGGTTTCTTGAATTTTCTTTGATTTATACATCTATAGATTTGTAATTAGAAGAATCATGTGACGTCAGTAATCTATTTGTTGAAGTTGTAAAATCTGATCAAACCAGTGATGAACATGGCTATAATCACGATAATAGTGTTTTCGCTGACTTAATTGATAACAACTATCCACATACAGTGCACAATCTATGTTGGCTTGTATGAGCCTGACCCAGGTTCGGAGGTGATTTAGCAAAGAAAATCTCGGTACTACTGGCCCTTTTGGCAACAATCCACAGAGCGTGGACTGAGGTCTCACCTGAAGTAGTATGGGAGGGTGCTAGAACTAGGTTTCTGCACCCTTAGGATGTTTGATGGGCTTTTGGAGGTCCGCGGTCTAACACGTTGCTACGTGAACTTGCGATCCCTTCACACCCTGCGGTGTTGCTTCCACGCAACCCTAGTTAGGGTGGAACCCATATAATACCCAAGTTCTTTGACATTTAATTCGTGATTATCCTATTACTTAATTTGTTCATGTAAGACTAATGATTATTACAACATATTAATCAATTATATTAGTGCACGTGACAAATAAACCAATATAAATGTAAAGAAGGCAAGGTACAACAAATACATAGAAATAGGAATCAACTTCTCTTTACTAATATTCAATCCCGATTACAGAATCGACACCACCCTGTGCACTTAGGTGCAAGGATCCGTGCACTCAACTTCAGAGCCTCTTCCTACTACTATGACCCAATACACTTAGAATCCTACTCTAAGCTCGAACCAGTCGCATTCTTCTTTCTTATTCCTATGCTATCTTTACAACTTAGAGCCTCGCTCTATTTATACAATCCTATGGTTCACGGACCTTGGGTAGGCCGACACGAATTTACATTACATTACATTACGTTAGGGCAGACAACCATATGACTTGACCTCTACTTTGTGCTTCGCACCCGCAATTCGCGGAGTCTTACAAAACCTTTGGCCAAAACTTGGGCTTTGAGCCCCAAAACATGCTGTGGGGGGATTCCATGCCCAACATGCCCCCAACACAGTCATAGTGACTCGTCCCGAGTCACTCTGCTGGTGTGGATATCTTGGCATAGAGCCCCTCCAACTGTTCCCGTACTGCCTGGAGGTCTGCGTCGCACTATGTTGTGGTTTGCTGGACCTGCAACATTCTTGCTTTTGAATCATTTGCGTCTGAATCGTGTCCTTTCTTTGGTATGAGCTTCTGGTGCATGTGTTTATAGTCCCGCACCCTTGTCCGACTCCTTGGGTCGCAAAGATTGTGCTATGGCCGATTAGTCAAAGACCTGGCACACCCGTGTAGGGTTTCAAGTGGTTGTCGTTTACTTTGCCTGGGAAGGGTTCTCCATTGAGTTTGACTACCTGGACCGTGCCTTTGGTTGTAACTTCCTTTACCACATATGGTCCCAGCCAGTGCATTTTGAATTTTCTCATAAATTTTTCAAATTTGTTGTCATACAGTAGCACTAAGTCATTTACCTTAAAGATGTGCAGCTTGATATGGCGGTCGTGCCAGGATCTTTCACGGTGCTTTTGTACATGCTGGTGAAATCTAGCCAAAAATCATTCTTCCTCATGTTCTTATAATTGCACGAGCCTTTCTACTAGAGCTTCGCGGTCCGTCATGCTTGTGAGCGCTACTATTCGTAGACTAGGTATGATGTATTCTATCGACATGACTACTTTTTTACCATAGACAAATCGGAAGGGTGTCTATCCTGTCAATTTCTTGCACATTGTCATGTACGCCCATAATACAGTAGGTACGGCAGGTCCGAGTCATTCCACTGCACGTTACATACTTTGGTCAGTGTAGTCTCTAGTATTTTATTGAATGCCTCTACTGTTCCATTGGCCTGTGGGTGTTACGGTGTACTTTTCTGATGATACACCTGGAACTCTTCTGTGAGCACACTAATGGTTTCATTCAGGAAATGTTTTCTGTGATCGCTCATTAAGATTTTTCGATAGCCAAATCGTGTCAACACATTTTCGAACAAACAATTTGCAGTCGTAGTGGCCGTGCTGTCCTTGATTGGCTGCGCTTACGCCCATCGTGTCAAGTACTCCATTGCAATGATGATGTAGCACGTACCCATCTTTCCTTGAGGTTTGATCGGGCCCACAAAGTCGATTGCCCATTTCTCAAACGGTTATAGTGTCATTTGGGGATTTAGTGGCATCTTGTTCCTTCATGATGGTTTTCCCATCCTTTGACATATATTGCAAGCCTTATAGTGCACTTTTGAATCCTAGTGCAGGGTTAGCCACCATAACCTTGCGCGAAGAATCTTCTGTGTGGTCGCGCTTCCTGCATAGTGTCCTCCTGCAACACCCCCATGTGCTTTTGTGAGGATCTAACCTCATTCAAATTTGGGCATGTATCTTCTCAATATCTCATCATTGCCCATATTGTAGAGGTGGCCCACGATGACAGAAAAGTCTGCCGCGTGCACCACCAATTCCTTCTTCTGTTGGATTGAGTACTCCTTCGGTGCAGTCCCTATTGTTAGAAAATGGATTATATCTTTGAAGTGTCCATCCGTGATGCATACTACAAAGGGTTGTGCATCAGGTAGTCCCTCCTCCAAATTTGTTGGTTCCTTGCCTATCTCAATTCGTGAAAAGTGGTATGGTCCTGCGTTTAAGCATCTCGGCTTGACTATGACCTTAAAATCATATTCTTGAAATAGTAAAAGTCATCTGCATATTCACGCCCCCAACATAGGCTAGTTCACCAGGTATTTCAATGTGGAATGGTTGGTATACATCCTGAAATGTCCTCCAAATAAATAGTGTTGGTATTTTTGGAGCGCGTATACCATTGCTAACCCCTCACGTTCGGTGGTAGAGTAGTTCTTTTCTACTTTGGACAATATTTGACTCACAAACGCGATCGGGTGATCTACACCCTCCATGCCTTCCTGTGTGAGTACGGCTCCCAACATGATACATGACACATCAACATGTACATGAAATTCCACGTCCCGTGTCGGGAAGACCAAGATTGGAGCGAAGGCTAGTTTCCCCTTCAGGCATCCAAACTCTTCATGCAATCATCATTCCAGCAATATGTAACATCTTTTTTCAATAGCTTTTCCATCGACGTGGTTATTTGGGCATAACTTTTAATGAACTTCCTATAGTATCCAGTGTGTCCCAACATAGCACGTAGATGTTTAACACTTCGCGGTGCTTCCAAATTGAGGATAATGACAATCTTCGTAGAGTCCACCATTAGTCCTTGTTTGCAGACCACATGTCCCAGGAGGTTTCCAAAGGGAATGAGGAATGTGCACTTCTTTAGGTTTAGCTCAATCTAGTGTCAGCGGCAAGTACCCAACATCAAATGTAAGCTCGCTACATGGTGCTTAACTAATCCAAAAACAGTCCAATCATCCAGATAGACCTCCAAAAACTTGTGGATGTATTCTTTGAACATGGCTACCACGATGCGCGAAAATATAGCTGGTGCCTTCTTTAGTCCAAATGGAATTACAGTGTATTGAAAGCATCCCCATTCTATTGCAAAGGTCATCTTACTCCTATCTTTTGGCGCGATCTTGATCTGATGATACCCTGAGAACCCATCCGTGAACGAATATGCTTTCTGATCACCAACATTCTCTAGTACTTCATCTGTGAATGGTGTTGGGAATGGATAGTGTACACAAGCATCATTCAACTTCCTGAGGTCTACGCATATTCTTATTTCACCCTGCTGTTTTTTCTCCTATATTACCATAAGACTCACCTAGTTGGATTCTTCCACTAGTTCAATAATTTATGGCTGCAAGCATTTTGTCTAATTCGTCACAGACCTTTTCTTTATACTTTGGATTCAAGTGGTAAGGTTGCTTCTTAAATGGCTTCGCGTCGGGTTTCAGGGTGATCTTCATCATCCCTAAATCACCAATGATCCCTTTTAAGTCTGTAATTTTAGTCGGGAACAAGTCTTGGTATTCACAGAGTAACTCAGCAACCTTATCGACTGTGGCGTCATCCCAATAGTCCCCAAGCATTACGTTCTTTTGTTCTACCTCCATTCCAATGTTGACCTGCTTCGTCTTTAGCAGTGCGGTGATGTCGGGGTCTTCAAGTGATGGTCCGTGAATCTCTTGAGAGCCTTCTATTTCTGAAATGTTAATGTTTCGTGGGTCCTCATCATCCTCCTCAACATTCATGTTATAACACTCCAGTGCGCTGCTTAACTATGTCGCCTATTCCGGCTGAAGTACGCCCATTGGCTCCTGTGGTATTTTGAAGACAGCGAATTTTAATGATTGTAGCGTATCGTCAACAGTATCCGACCAACAATATTCAAAGTGCACGTTAGTAATAATCCCTCACCAAAGACATCCCATTCGCTCGTACCATGGCAAAGCTCCGTCTTCGTATACCAATTCATGGGTATGACATCCAGGGTATGGTAGAATAAATGTACCCATTTAGGTTGTGGCTCTTCCCCATAGACCTTGGTCCATTTCACGAGGTGCATGCGTGGATCATCTTGTCCATCATATTTGCCTACTAGTCATATTTTTGGTTTTCTAAAATGTAGCCGCATCATCCTTCTGCATCCGCGCCAATCCTCAAAATTTCCTTGATGCGTACCACACCATTGTGCAGGTGTTGCACGCAATGCCCACTTTAGTGCATTGAACCGCTGCTATTCTGGTATTGCACTTTCAAATTTGCTCAGGAATTCATCCACCACTGACAATCCATCATACGTCGACAACTCCCTTGCCTCTATTGTCATGCAACCCAATGATTTGATCATCATGTTGTAGTTTAGCATTGTTACTTCATGCAACCGATTTTGCCATCACTCTATCTCTTCATCTGAATCTGAAGTGCAAGAGCTTTCGTGCTCCCACGAAATCCTTCCATCTACAGTCAGATTCACTGAATCTTGTTATTTTGTAAATACAATCAAGATTGTCATCACTGTCATCACCGTGCACTGGTTCAGTGTATCGCGCTCCTTCAGTTGGACCTAGTGGTACTACCATGCGTAGTGACTTTTTCTCAAAGGTCGTTTTGTGCTTCTTTAGATTTATGACTCCATTCATATCGGTGGCCTAGTCTATTCCTAGTAGCACAGGATAGGGATTGTTGTCATCGACAATCTCTATCACTTCAAAATATGCCTACACGCTCGCACCTTCAATGTCGACTATTACCCCTTGTAATCTTCCCATGGGCAGAATCTTCTGTTGGTTCACCATTCGTAACTAAATAGGGGACCATTGCAGCGCGAGTCTGCCCATGTGTTCCCATGTTTTCTTTGGTAGCACATTCGCGTCCAAGCCCAGATCCAGGATTACCTGATCCATTTCATACTCACCTATTTATGCAGTCATCCTCATTTCCCTTCCTGTGTGTAGTGCATGCTTCCCAAGTTTCCAAACCACGTACGGTTCTCCTGACCCCGTGCACCTAGTGATAATTTCCTGTAGTCCTTTGACTCCCTTACTGTCGCGCAACATTTTCATGCATGTCTCTAGAAAGATAGTGAGCATTGGAGGATCCATCCCTGGTGCTAGTTGATCCTTA
>APFE031248168.1:2406-42582 GCA_000404065.3 Pinus taeda | reverse complement strand
TTGGAAGTGTACTTAGCTTGGTGTGGGGGCCCTCCACCCTTGCCTTGCACACTTATGAATATGATATCAGAAGCTTTAGATCAGTCAAACATCCATGTATTGATCAGCAAAATGAGAGTAACACAAGTCTCCAACTTAAGTCTTCAAACCAAAAATATTACAGCATAAAAATATCAAATGTCAAGTGTGTTGAGCCATCAAAGTGTGGCTCTTAAATAAGGAGTTCATGAAACCAACTGATCTAAAATCACTCTAACTAACATATCTACTCTAATCCACCTATCCAAGTCGAATCCAACTCCCTCATCCCAAGAAATATGACTAATATCATGGAATCCCAAAACAACCCTATTTAGATGGGATTTCTGGATGACTAGTCATGATTGACTAGCTCCAAAAAGGCATAATAAAGCTCGTTATGTTAGAACCAAGCATAGGTGGCTTGGTCCTAGTTCCTAATCTTTCTATTCATGCATCCCATTCGTGCTGAAGTGGCCTGCATCCATATCAACCATAAAGTGATTACGGGAATTTCTGAAATTGCCAAAATTGCACTTAAAATCAAACTTTTATAAAATCTTTAGAAATTGACAAATTAAAGTTAAATACCTGATTAGACATCAAATATTCATTAAAATGAAATGGATGAAGTGAAAATGAAGGATAAATGGATAGTTAGGTAAGTTTCTCAAAGCAAAATAAGATCAAAATTGAGGCCCAACATCTCTCCCATGCTTATGATCAAGCATGTCCCCATGCTTGCTTGCTTCTCTTGGACCTTCTGCCCTCTAAAGTGGATGCTGTACCTGTAGCTGGTTCCCTGTTCAAACAATCAAATTCTGATTCCTGCTTTACCTTCAACATTACTTCTTTAACCTTTTGTTTTTCATATTTAGCTTGCCACATATTTTTGTCCTTTAACCATTGGAATGCCTGTTTGGAAAGCAATTCATTTCTCCTTTTCAACCTGCTTATTTCTTCTTGTAAATTTTTATTTGTTTTCATTAGCTTTGCATTGTCCTTTTTCTGTGCCTTATTCTCTGATTTTAATTGCTTTTCCACAATTTTGCTTATTTCTATCTGATCAGTTAAGTCTTGGATTTTGGCCAAATTAATTTCTTTTTCAAAATCCTGGGTGGTTTTCATTAATGATTCTCCTGCATCATTATCATATATGGAATCTCTTTCAAGGGGTTCTTGTGCTATATCCTGTTCTTCTGGTTTTCTAGGAGAATAAGCCTCTACTTTTTTAACCTCTGCTGTCTTTCCTCTGCACAAACTCTGTTTCAATTCCTTGTTTAAGGCAAACAACACTTGAATATCTTCTATCAATACACTGTTCTCTGTTTGTTTTTGAAAATTAAATACACATGCAGCAATAACCATGTTTTCTTGACTCAAATTAACATGTGTTACTGCGTATTTAAACAAAAACTAAAAAAAAAAAATTTGGCTCTCGGCCTCTCAACAGATCTTCAAAAACATTCTCTGCCTATTCTCAAAGGGAAAAAAAATGACTGTGTAATGCACAAATTGCTTTCGGCCTCTCAAGAAATTCTCAACAAAATTTGACTGTATAATGTGCAAATTACTCTCGGCCTCTCAAGAAATTCTCAACACATTCTCGGCCTCATCCTTCTCATCATTTTTTTTATAAAAATATCATTGTATAATGCACAGAGAGTTATAAGCCTAGAGGACTAATCACATGCGCTCGGCCTCATCATATTCACTGCTTATAACAAATGTCAAACAATTTTTTTTTTTAAACTCAGACTATAAAACTCTCGGCCTCAAGACACAACAATGCAAATTTTGGCATTCAACTCAGTTCTGCAGTCAATATAGCATATATGCAGGCAATCCCACGCATTTCAATGGCACAAATATATTAAAATTTTAATACATAGGCGCACAATGAAGCATGAATACATTTGACTTGTTTTGAATATGCACCCTACAACATTCTTATATTTTTATTTGACAATCCTCTCGGCATATACCAATGCGCACTCGGTTTACAGCCCATACACATATAACAACACTTCAACAATCTGATTTAATGCATTTCACAACACATATGACAACACTCGGCAATTTAATGTGTCCTCTGTTCTGAGCAAACATGTATCCATATGCATATAACAAACATTCCATGATTTATGCGTTCCTCTGTTGGCAGCCAATGACAATTGCGCACAGCAAAATCGTATTAATCATGCATATGACAGAGACTTAGCTTGCGACAAACAAATGAAGGTTAAATGCAACAATGGTTTAACAAGCAGCGTTCATACATATAACAACCCCTCACGCTCAGCATTCAAACTAACTCTCCGTGTTTGATGCATTAGGTTCCACTTTTAACTCAAACTCCTCTTATCGTGTTGTGCATGCAACATATAACTTTAAATGCTGGGCGATTGACCATTGTTTCTACACCATAATCTACGCATAAATATCTGTTCAATCTATCCATACGTGTTGCAGACTTGGAGTTATCCCGGTTTTAGTGTTACCTGACTGTCACTGGCCGCGTGGGATGCAAACAAACACTTCAAATCCCTCCTTCCTCGGTCAGTCGAACTGGTGTCAAAGCCACGAAATCTTGTGAGTTAATGGCGAACTCATTCCTATCTACAGTCGTCGAGCGAAATAAACTCGAGTTCTTACCTTGTTTGCTTGCAAAACTCGGCTTCTTCTACTCATACGACTCAGATTTTGCCTTTAAAATCTCCCTCAACACACTCCTTTCTCCTTTTGCTATGTTTCGGCTTCAAACTCGACTTTCTGAGCTCTGGCAATGAGGAATGGTGGTTTGAACAGCGCAGGGAAGGTTTCTTATGACCGTTTCCTCACAGTACCCTGCGTTTCATTCATTGGTATACGTGGTTACATGGCCGTCCTCATTGACTATGGCCACCATCGTGCCCTTCATTGCAATGATATTTGATTATTATCATTTCATTACCTGGCCGCAGCACTGCTGTTTGATTATTGTCATATGGCTTGTGCATAACTGTGCCGAAAACTATTCCATACGATTTACGCATAAAGATTATGGCTTAACTATATAACCTTTGCATGCGCAATGTTATATCATAGCTTTGTTCATAACTTTGTTTAAATCTTATTCCTCCCTTACTATCGTATTGGAATGCTTACGGTTTGGTGCATTTGATATATATATATGCCATAACGTTGCCATACCATAGTTCACTTACCATTATCGTTGAATGCTTACGGCCTCCCTTATATCATTTCGTTGCAACCCATATTCTTCGTTATAATAACTCTCGGCCCTTCTTTATTATAATAACTCTCGGCCCTTTGTAATATTACATGCGCATTTGATTTCTATAGCTTATGCACATTTGGCCCTTTATAACTATGTTATATCCCTTTTTGATATGCGCATTTGGTTCTTTATAACTATGTTATATCCCTTTTTATATACACATTTGATTTATATAGTTTCCTTTTTTGATATGCGCATTTTATATTCCCTTTTTCACATATATGTTAATGATATATGCGTATGTCTTTTTGTAACATATATGTTAATGATATATCCGTATGTTATATTCCCTTTATAACATATATTCCCTTTGTAACATATATGGTAGCACATTTATAAACTTATGATATATATCATTAACATATATCATAAACTTAATGATTTTTGAATTCCATATAGCGCATAATCTTTATAACATAGTTTTATAATTTTAAAATGACCATTGGGGTCATGTTTAAAATTATAATCATTCTAATGCTCTGAGTTCATGTGCAGGTAAAAGAGTGGTCCCAGTTTGATCTCTTTGCGTTTAAGGAAAATACCTAGGGAAATTTTATGTGAATGAAATGGAATATGAATAGGGAATGTAGGGTATATATATGGGGAATGAATCAATGAATATGTGCAGATATTAACTTCAATTAAATCAAAACTAGAAGTTTCTAAAAAAAATTTGAAATCTAAGCACAAAATGGCTTATGAATATACTCCCTTGATGTTGTTTGTACAGGTGGAATGTTGGATGCTGTTTGTACAGGTGGAGTGGAATCCAAAATGTTTTGGATAGATGAAAAGTAGACTTTTATTACTGCTCTTTGTTCACTATGCTCCATTTCTTGAATTGTTCAGGTCCCTTTTAATAATGTTTTCCTTTCAGGTCCTTCTGCAATGCTTCTGGAATGATTTGATCTGCTGCAACTAAATTTGCTTCAGGTCCCTTCTGTAATAATGTTTCAGCTCAGGTCCCTTCAGGTTCTGCTGCAACAAATTTGCTTCAGGTCAAGTGGACAACACAATCCCTTAGCTATGGCAGCTAAAATCTTGCTACAAGACTCTCCCTTGCTGAATGTTTGACTTGTCCTCAAGTCAATTGTGGAAAGGTCCTGCATTGAAATTGTGAGAATAGTAAAACAAGAATGTAGAATTCATAGAGTCCAGGTTTCCCTGGTTTTCCCCTATGAATTCAAGTTTGCATGGTGCCAGTTGCCTAGTTTTCACCAGCAAACCAATTATTTTTTATGTTTTGTTTTTTTATATATGTTTTTCTCCTTTTTTTTTTGTTTTTTTTTTTTTTTATATTTTTTATATTTTTTCCGAACTGGAAGATGGCAGAGCCATAATTTCCAGTCCTGATTCTTCTACCAGTTGTTTCATGAATGTCTCTTTACTAATAGGCTGATGATAAGCTTTCAGCCTATGACCATTTACAACAAATGAGGTGGGGTGTAATGGAGTTGGGATGTATGAAAAGCTTATGGAAATAGGTTATAATGAAGTCATGATGTAGTAGTAAGGTTGGACTTCAACATACTTGGTCATGGAGCTTAACATACAATATGGATGATGAACAAATCATGAACAATATGAATTCAATATGAAAGGCTTCTTTGGAGATTGATGTGACTTGACATGGTACTAAACTTGATTGCTTCTTCTAATGATTGTCTTCATGTCTTTTTGCTTTGATCTCGATAGGGTTTGTTGGTGTTGTTGGTCAACATTGAAGAGAAAGCTTCAAGAGTTTGAGTTTCATTGAATGAACTCAACATTAGGTGAATTTTCACTTTTCTTTGACTTGACATTTTTATTCATATTCTGGAATACGAATTTGACTTTGAAAATTACTTCATCCATGGAGTTCACTCCTTCATTCTTCTTATGACCTGGAAAAACATAGCACTTGCCTGCAATACAACATTAGATGATGGAGGAAGAGAGGTGTACAGTCTCTCTTCTTCCAATAAACATGTAAATCATTACAAGCATTGCTCAGAAAACAAGTCCAAATATGATAGACAAACATAATGCATTTATTTACCCCTTTGAGGAATGGTGGCCAGCCTAGACCTCCTAGTTGTATTTTGTGTACAAAATATTTGTTTGATATCCTATTAGAGTGATTCCAAAGCCAAGTTGAAGTGAATTCATATGGCTACCTCCAGTATAAACAGGTTTTCAAAATGATTTAAAATAATATGGTAAAAATGATAAGGAGTGCCATGTTTGATAGAGCTGCTTGTTAATTTTTAACTAGACCAACAGTCACTATTTGAAGCGTAATTTCTTTGATAAAGATAAGATCAATGTGATTCCACTTGGATATTAAAGTAAATTCATTTTTTGTATTTCCAGTAGAAACAGGTTTTAAAAATTCTTAGGCTTGATATCACAAAATTGGTGATGAACAGGCCTAGGAGGCAGAGCTTTACTATGCTGGTTTGAAGACATTCAGTCACTAAATGTGGCATAACTTCTTCATCTCATATCCAAATGGGATGATTCAAATTGTGTATTAAAGTGGACTTGAATATATATCTCCCATATGAACAGGTTTTGAAAAGAAGATGATTTTCTATTTCAAATATGCCAATGAACAGTCAAGACCTAGAATTGTCACCATCCAGATTTTTCGACAAGCAGTTAGTATTTCAAGAATAACTTTTTCATATGATACCTGATTGAAGTGATTCAAATTGATTTGGAAACTAGATTCCAAGGGCTATCTTCCCTATGAATTTCAGTTAAAAATGTTTCCATTAGACACTTCAAATATAGGCTATACTAACTCTGTCCTCAACATTTCACTTGAGACCTAGTTTTGATTTTGATCACATTTTTATTTGTGATATGAATTGAAAACTCCAAAATGGATTCCAAAACTAGATTTCAAGAGATATGTAAAAAAAACAACATGATTTCAAAATGATCCTATATGGTTACCAAAAATAGGCTTGTTCTTACTGCATTTTGTCATGTAGTCCTTTCAAATGAATATTGATCAATGATTTGAAGAAATTGTTTGAAACACATTTATTATGGAAGTCTTATTGTGAATTTATTCTACTTGTTTATTTATTCTATTCTATCCTATTCTATTTTAGAAAAATAATCCATTCTCTCAAGTATAAGAGAATTTCCAATGCATCCATTTTCGTAACAAGATCATAAGTAAACTCATATCCAAATTTGAAAAATATACTTTAATGAAATTTTGGACATGAAGATTTATTTGATCAAGATTTGATGAGAAAGAATGTTGAAGAATGGAGTAGTGTTGTAACGTATTATTTAACATCATCTTTTAGATCTTGTCGTTGAAAGTGGATTGTATAGTTTTGGTTTTTTATTTTATGTTTTTGTTGGGGGGGTTTTTGATAAATCTACCTTGAAGATCTCTAACTCTAGGCATAAAGAAACATAATTAAAGAAATGAAATGTAACTAATGTTTTTGTGTATTTTGGATTTTATCTCTCTATTGACTATGCCGATATTTGCCTCCCCGGCAACTGCGCCAAAATGTTGGGCTAATTTATTGACTAAATTAACACAAGTATTTAATTATCAATCCGGGTTTGTAAAACTTGGAGGCAAATCCACTATTTGTGAAAATCAAGTATAACCAAACTTTGAAAGATAAAAACTAAGAGCAAATATATCCTAAAACTCTTGATTCAATCAGCTTAAAAGAGGAAACATTGAAAGAGTTCTTGACTCAAGAAGTCTGCTCTCACCTCAGTTATGACTTAATGAATTAGAGATTATAACCAAAGACTCAAGATGCATAAATCATACATGAAAAAGGCTCTTAACTTAAGAGACACTTAAAGTTTTCCATAATAACTCATTCATCTCAAGATATAAATCTAAATGGAAACAAACTATTTGCATGTAAACAAAAGAGACTAATTCTAATTCACCATTTCATAGAGAGAATGCCCAACTTGAACACTTGCTTGCCAACTCAATTAGATGATGAATAAACCATTAACAAATAAAATCAATCACTATTCATAACCATGATGCAATCTAAAATAAGACTTTGAAAAACTAAAGCTATCATCAACCAGATTTGCAATGAAATAAAACTAGTCTAACTTGGAAGTGTACTTAGCTTGGTGTGGGGGCCCTCCACCCTTGCCTTGCACACTTATGAAGATGATATCAGAAGCTTTAGATCAGTCAAACATCCATGTATTGATCAGCAAAATGAGAGTAACACAAGTCTCCAACTTAAGATTTCAAACCAAAAATATTACAGCATAAAAGTATCAAATGTCAAGTGTTTTGAGCCATCAAAGTGTGGCTCTTAAATAAGGAGTTCATGAAACCAACTGATCTAAAATCACTCTAACAAACATATCTACCCTAATCCACCTATCCAAGTCGAATCCAACTCCCTCATCCCAAGAAATATGACTAATATCAGGGAATCCCAAAACAGCCCTATTTAGATGGGATTTCTGGATGACTAGTCATGATTGATTAGCTCCAAAAAGGCATAATAAAACTCGTTCTGCTGAAACAAAGCATAGGTGGCTTGGTCCTAGTTCCCAAGCTTCCTATTCATGCATCCTATTTGTGCTGAAGTGGCCTGCATCCATATCAACCATGAAGTGATAACGGGAATTTCTTAAAACTGCCAAAATTGCACTTAAACTCAAACTTTATCAAAACTTTCGAAAATTGATAAATTAAAGTTAAATACCTGATTAGACACCAAATATTCATTAAAATGAAATGGATGAAGTGAAAATGAAGGATAAATGGATAGCTAGGTAAGTTTCTCAAAGCAAAATAAGATCAAAACTGAGGCCCAACAGGGGGATTCCATGCCCAACAATCTAAGTTAACTCTCAAAATGTAATTATCCAACATTCCAAAATTCTGGGACTTATTAGGAAGTCGAGAAACTTCAACTCCCATTGATGGTTATGTCAGGTTCCTGTAGTCTTGATGAGGTCCCCGCACTAGGCCAAATCTGCATTTTTTCGCATAATTATTTTCTCTGTATTGTTTCACTGGATGCATATTAAATTTTGATAAATTTTGGGTTTTTTCTGAGGCAATTTTCCTAATTTTTAGGACTAGGTTTCTAATTGGGTAGAAGATTTTGTTAATTTATTTTCATGTGAACCTCTTTCATTGAATCTAGGATTGGAATGTATATACCTTTCATGGATGCATACAGCTATGCAGCTTATCTTTTTTATTATCATGAAAAAGACTATCATAGATGGAAGGATGCAAATTTTGTAAATGATCCTATAAATAATCAATCCCTCATCTTTCTTGTGAATATGCTAATGCTAATCATTTTAATTCTGATACAAGCTACCCCCTTGAGTGTTAGTGAATGCTTGAGTTATTTGGTGAATCAAATTCCTCTTCTTAACAGATTAATATCCTAAGTTGACATAAAGGTTGAATCCGATTCAACACACGTTGATCCATTGTATCTTGATTGGTTTACCGTATTTACTTTACTAAAATTTCTCTTTAATTCTCCTAATCAGATACAAGGTAGTGCTTTTTTGTACTCAACTTGTGAGGATAATTATTATATTATTCAAATAATTTGTGAAGCTTATAAAATTGATCCATATTTATGTTAAAATAATGGAGAACATGATGTCTTAATCGACCCATCTAATCATAACATTGACCTTAAAACTTGTATTTCAATTCATTATTTTCCCATGAGTGTAATTTATGATAATTGTTAAACATTTTTTTATCCCATCAAGACTTTTCATATACTTTTCAAGTAGTTGAAGCACTTCAGCTGTTGTCGATGGTTATGTCAGTCCTTCATGATCTTCATGACACTTCTGAACCTTATCAAATTCAATTTCCCTTACAATATTATCCCCTTGATTCCTTGCCATTAATTAAAAATTATTTTTCTGAAGGATTTCAGGGCTTTTAAGAGGATTGTAAACTAAGTATGGGTTAGCAGTCTCAGCCACCCTCAACTAGTTAATTGAAACTCACTCTTTCACTCATGCAACATTGAAAAGTCAAAATTATGAAGGTTGATGATTTCAAGGAATGAGGACAACAATTAAAAGAAGAAATTTTTGCAAAGGCCAAGTCACCATAACACTCCAAGCCCTCCATCCACTTTGTACCCACTATCTGTCCATCATTCATTCATCCCATTTCATAATTTCAAGAACAAACCTTACACTTTGTCTCACCCTGAAATTTATTGAAAAAAACAGAGCATACTCTCCATTTTCATAAATCTACATCATTTCTCATCACTCCCATATACTTTGAAGACTCTGAAGGAAGAAGGAATGACTGCTACAGGAAGGTAGAATGTTGCTACAAGAAGGAAGAAAGGAACAAATTGTGCTAAAAACCAAAAAAAGGCAGTGCCTAAGAGAAACCTAATCAAAATAGAAAAATGCAAGGCCTTTAGGCAGTCATCTAGGCCATAAGAGAGAAGAAGAAGGTAACAAAAGGAAATAAGGCATTCACCATCAGAGCAGAACTCAAACTACAGTGATAAAAAGAGGCTTTCCAAGAGGTCTTTAATCTCTTTCTAGCTTTTATCCAAGGCCTAAAAGATGTTATAGAAATGGGAGAAAGGCATGGAAGTCAAGTTAAGGGCCTACCCTAAGCTCAAACTATCATTTATGCTCAAAAATGGTTTCCTGTAGTTTTAACAGGGTTTCTTGTAGGTTTCCTATAGTTTTGACAAGAATTACTACAGGATGTCCTAGTTCTCATCTAAAGGCATTTTGAAGGTTTCAGAGGTGTCCAAATGCTAGAACAAGGTAGCAGAAGGTTGATAAGGATGTGGAATACCTTGCCATATTGAAAAATATTCAAGAACCTATCTTAAATAAGGGGAATAAGGTAAGCTAATGGTCTCAAGAAATAGTGATTTTTATATGCACAAATAGATTTTTGGGCTTGTCCTTGCAGAACTTATAGCCAAGATTCTTAAGATAAAGGATTGAGGGGTGCATAATGGAGAGGCCACCAGGGCCATGAATGAGGCGTAATGAGGTCACTAAGTTTCTCAGAGGATGAGCAACACTTTCAGCAACTTGGTATGATGGGCCTCTGAATTAGAAATAAATTAAGGCCCATGCCTCTAAATTAAACAAAATTTAAGGTCTATGACCATCCTTCAGCACCTTAAACCTCTGCTTTTACATTAGATAATGTATTTTTAACTTTAATATATTCATTAGGAAGGTTTATGAATAATTGCATATTTGTGCCTAATATTATCTATTTTTGTGGAATATTATGAGAATATTGGGCAGATTATGAAAATTTCTTGCTCCCTACAATAGGAGGATCAATATTAAATAATAAATCAACAAGATATTATGGAATTATGGCACAGATTGTGGAACTCGAATGATTGAGAAAATCTAGGAATGTGTTCCCTGCCATTTCATGCAAATTCCTAGTATTGGGAACCAGATCCACTAATCAAGGGATTTTGGCAGGGAAAGCTTCCTCCTATCATGGGGAATGATTCCTAATCATTTTGTATAAGTAACAAGTCAAATTTTCCTCTAGGGAGAGATTTTTATTAGTCTTCTTGTCTAGATAACTCATATTTTTGCAGCTCCATTGTATTTTCTTGCAAGGATGTAATTGTATTGTTGAAAATAATGAAGATTGGTGTCATGTTCAGGTTCTAAATATTTTTCTCCTCCATATGTATCTAAGTTTCATTGGGCTTTGCCATCCCAGGACCCTCATATCCCTTTTGTATCATTTTTTTTATTCTTTTCACTTCTTATTCACATGCATCTCTTGTTCTTGTTTCTTTCTATTTATGCATTTAACATTAATGATTTCTTGTTGTAGGATTGGGTTAAATGGTTGATGTAAGTTCTTTTGCAGGATCACAAACATCATTTCATCCTTGGAAAATATTTGGAAGGTCATAGTAATCGTTGAGATCCTTGGATTAGTCTTCTTATTCCCAAATCTAGATTTCTGGAACTCCTTTGTAGCAAAGAGCAGTAAATTTATGATATTTTTAGGGCATGCTAAGGAGCTTAAATCGAGTTGGTTCCACTTGCATTAGATCAAAAAAAAAATTATTTAACAAAAAAATTTACCCCATTGCAATTTCACTTGAGAAGGTTAGGCATTTGATAGACTTACTAGCTCACTAGTTCTAGAATTTCTAATTTTTAGACTAGTAATTTTTCGTTATTTAATAAATCTTTCCCATTTATAAATAAATTTGTGGATAGATGTAGATAATAATGTGTGTCTTTGTAGGGATACCTTGCCTCGTTTGAGTCTCATCCACCTATGTCGCAAAAATCCACTAAAATCTCCATCTGAATTCTTGTTTTATAAGCACAAATTTCCATTTCCATTTAGCAAATATACCCATCTTGAAGCCCTTGCTTGAGTTCTGGGTAGTTTCCACCACCTCCATGCCTTATTCTTCCATTATTCACCTTTTCTAAGCTCCACTCCACCTTCTAGACCACTTCCTAAGCTTTCAGCTTGCCTTTTGTAACAAAACAGGGTATCTTGTAGACATCCTGTGTGAACTAGTACTTCCTGTAAACATCTTGTAGGAAAACTTGTATTGGCCTATTCTGAGCCCGAATTGAGAAAAATCATCACTAGAAGCCAGGATTAGGCCCATACTTTCCCTCCAAGACGTCTGAACAATTGTACTTCTTTTCCTCCACACCTGTCTCCCTTGCCAAAGAACCAAGCAAGATTAGCATTCACATTTTTCCAACAAAAAGATAAAAAGAAAAAGTTATTTTATATTTATTCATGCACACAACAGTTAGCACTCTCTAGATCAAATTCCATGCTTAGTTAGTTTAAATAATCACATGTGGTAAATAGGGTTAAGTTAGGTTTCTTTTACATATAGTTCAATATCTTTCAGTAATTTGAATATGTTTCTTTCCTTGCACTTTATTTCTTGCAATAGGTTAGGGTTTCCATTTCAGTTCATTTTTTGCACCCCATTACATCATGACAACAAAGGAAGGACACATTGTATGTTGCACATATAGTGCCGATACCTCTTAAGTTTGTATGAACACCAGGTTGATAATTAAAAGTCGGTAGCCTTGGGAGTTGCAACATTCTTGCTGCAATATCGAGGCTCATCCCTCACATTGATAAAAATTGTAGACACATTGAAAGAGTGTGTTCAACACGCTTTTTTAATGTATCACAATTTTTTATCAATGTGGGTCTTATCAAAAGTATGCATAATGGGTATTCATTAGATTCATAATTTAATTTTTCATCTAATGAGTGTCTACACTAGAAATTTGAGTAAACCTATACGAAGATAAGCCAAGGATACAGTTAACAAAAAGTGTTTTTTTCTTTTACCTCCAAAATATTTACATGTACCTCTTTTTAAATTTAAAATATTTTTATTGTATTACATAATATGACATGGAAATTACATGAAAAATTCTTGGGCACTCTTAGGCTGAAATTTCCTCTAATGAGTAAATTCTATTTATTTTAGAAAAATGTACATTACTTGTGACATGTTGTTTCCGAGGAAGATATAGCAATGGATCCCAAAAAGATTAGAGCTATCATCGAATGGGTAGCTCCTAGGAATGTGGATGAGGTCATATCATTAATGGGATTAATACGTTATTACAAGAGTTTCATCAGGAAATTCTCAAGGATTTCCTATCCTACTACATCTTTGCAGAGAAAGGGAAGAAATTTGAATACATAGGAATGTGTAGCAAGTTTTGAGTAGTTGAAGTAGCTACCTACAAATGCTCCAGTTCTAAATATTGTAGATACAGATAAAGAGTTTGTGGTATATACATATGATTGCAAGAGAGGACTTGGGGGAGTCTTGATGCAGAAGGGGAAAGTGGTATGTTAGAGTCAAGGAAACTGAGTTAACACGAGTAGAATTATGTGACACATGATTTTAAGTTGACAGTGATCATTCATGCTTTGAAGATGTGGAGACACTATCTTCTTGGAAGGAGGTTTGTGTTGATGAGTGATCACAGTGGGTTTAAATACTTTTTGACCAACCTAATTTGAATTCTAGGCAAGCTAGATAGTTGTCCATATTCAGTGAGCTTGACTTCAAGATTAGGTACATTAAGGGTAAGGAGAACAAGGTTGAAAATCCTCCTAGTAGAAGAGCACAAATAAATCACATAGAATTTATGAGTTCATATGGGACATATTTATAGGATAAAATATTATAGGTGGGACAATAGGATGATAGGTACAGGAATCATAATCACAGGTTGCAACATCAAGGCATAGGTGAACATGATGTGGATTATAATCTTAGGATATATGATTTGTTCAGATTTAGGGATAGGATCTATGTATCAGACACTAGTGAGCTCAAGAAGTTTATATTGAGGGAATTTCATGTTAAGTTGTATTCAGGTCATTTGGGATATCAAAATCCATTGAAATTTGTGAAGAAGTTCCATTATTAGTCGAATATGAAGAAAGAGGTGTCCGAGTTTGTCACAACATGTTTGTATTGTTAATAGGTAAAAGTAGAGTGAAAGCATCCAAGTGGTCTATTGCAGCTGATCTCGATTCCAAAGTGGAAATGGGAAGTCATTTCTATGGATTTCATAACAGGTTTGCTGAGGACATATAGAAAACATGATTCCATCATGGTTCTGGTTGAGAGGTTGACAAAGGTAACTCACTTCATAGCAGTGAAGTCTACTTATTCAGCTAGTGAGGTAGCATGGGTCTTCATCATGGAGATAGTGATATTTCATGGTATTCCTAAGAAGATTATATCTGACAAAGATGCCAAGTTCACTTACAAATTTTTGGAATGAGTAATTTGAAGGTTTGGGTACAAGGTTGATTTTAGTACAACTTACCATCCACAGACATATAGATAAACAGAGAGGGTCAATAGTATTCTGGAGGACATGTTAAGAATGTATGTTATGCACCAGCAGAGGAGATGGGAGGAGTATCTTCCATTGGTTGAGTTTTCTTACAATAATGGGTATCAGGAGTCACTAAGGATGAGTCCATTTGAGGCACTTTATGGGCAGAGTTTTAATGCTCCCATCAGTTAGCGTGATCGAGTGAATAGGGTATTGATAGGACTAGACATGTTGGAAGAAATGGAATAGGAAATGAAGGATATCAAGAAAAATATAAATGTAGCATAGGATAGACAAAATAATTATGCAGATCATAATAAGGTGTTTAATGAGTTTCAGGTTAGTGAGCATGTGTATTTTCACATCAAGCCCAAGAGGAGCTCCTTTAGGATTGGATCATGTGCTAAGTTGACACCTTGGTATTGTGGGCCTTTTGAGATCCTCAAGAGTATGGAACCAATGGCCTATAAACTTGCACTGCCTCCAATAGTGAAATTCCATGATGTTTTCCATGTTTCATTGCTTAAGAAGCAAGTAAAAGATGTTGATCATGTGATTCATTGGTCTATATTTTAGGTGAGCCAGAAGGAGAATTCCAACCGGAACCTCGGTGCATTTTGCAATGGAAACAACTCATGCTATGGAACCAAGCAATCGAGCAAGTTAAAGTATAGTGGAAGCACTTTGTTCCTAATGAAGCTACATGGGAGATGGTTGATCAGATGTAGGCTATGTATGCTTCATTTTTTTCCAGTTGAGGGAAATGAGTTTTGGTATTTGTATATATATGGATGTATACAGATGTAAATATTGTAACGACCTATGTTATAAAGCTCCAATAAGAAGTGTGGTTGTTATGTTGTCATGTTTGTCATGTTAGTTTTTCTTTTCAATAGGTTGTTCATTGTAAATATTGTATTGAGCTAAGCTATAAAGCTCCATGGGAAGTATGCTTTGGTTTTTAGCGATCTTGTTTGTCATAAGTGTCATAGAACACCGAGAATGATATTCCTGTAAAAGGGGAGAGGTCTATAAGAGCCCTGGGTAAAAATTTCATATAATAAATATAATAATAAGAAAAATAAGACCAAGTTCATGAGACACTTTTTCCAATTTGAATGTTGGGAAAAACATCCTAGTGGGTGTTCATTTTGGTTTATTATGGCTAAGGACATTGGCAAAGGCATTGGCAAAGGATTTGAAAAGGAAAATAGATTATTTGGTATTCTATTTATGCAAATAAAGGAAAATAGGAGAAAAGGGAGGCGAAAGGTCACAGGTTTTCATGAGAGGAAAATTCAAGCAAACTTAGAGGAAATTTAACAAAATAGATGCCTCAACAATAAAAATGCTTTTGACAATTACTTTGTATATTTTTTGTCAGTTTAGTTTTGGAGCTCTCTCTAGTCTCTCATACTATTGCACACTTAGAGCATTCTTGGAGCATTATAATATTAGGAAAATGAAAGAAAAGGAAAGACAAGGGAAGCAAAGGAAGGACAAGGAAGCAAAGGAAAGCAAGGGATAACCAAGGGAAAGTTGGATCAAGAAAATTTAGTAGGAATACTTGTAGGTAGTAGGTTGCATGTGTGATTTCCTAGTTGGTTTGTGAATGCATGGTACATGCATGTATATATTTTGTTCTCTTCTTGTCATGGGCATGGGTTTTTCCAGGTGTGAAAATGGTTTCAACCTTTCCTTGAAGGTTTTAACCTCGTACAAAAATTACCTGCATACGAATTCTAATAACATAAAATAAACAATGCAAGAGCATAACACATAAAACACATATACACAGAGATTTTCCTCAGGATCCCAAAACCGGGTCTACCAGCTTTATTTTTCATTATCTTCCTTTCAATGTTACAATATATATTTATACATGCCAAAGCATCCAATACCATGGACTGAAAACCATCGTGTCCAAAACCATGTGCAAAAACCATGCACAAAACCATAGATAGGTCCGCCCAACCTAATATAGGGTCCAAAAAAAAATCTCGGGGTGCTACCCCAAACCCCGTAGAGGGGGGCTAACCGCCCCACTCAAACCCCCTATGACCCCCCGACTGTGCAATCAGCGCAACGAAGGGGGGGCTCTGCCCCCCTTCTAACCCCCCCAATTAACTACGTAGGCTAGTCGTGGAAAGAATATAACACAACCCAACAATCTCCCACTTGTTGTTTTCTTTCCATAGGGGGGCATAGGAGAGCATAGTAATTTATCTAGCCCTGCAACGCCCATTGTTTCTCTACACCAAGAGAATTTCTCAAAGCTCACAGACTTTTTCAATGCATCTACAGTATTCTTCAAAGTGTCCACCTTTACCAGCAACACCTTTTTGTCTTCTATCATATCCCTCACAAAATGATATTGAACATTAATGTGTTTTTTCTTTGAATGGTAAGCAGGGTTCTATGCCAAGAATATTGTACTTTGGCTGTCACAGTCTATCCTTATAGGTCCCTGCACAAACCCCATACTTGAACACAATCTTTGCAACCAAACTGCTTCCTTGCTTCCATTAGTGGTTGCCATGTATTCTCCCTTTGTAGTTGATAGTGCCACTATAGATTGTTTCTTACTCATCCAATTGACTGCACCTCCAAATAGGTTAAACACATACCCACTTGTAGATCTTCTATGATCTAGATCTCCAGCCCAGTCTGCATCAACAAAGTGATGAATACCCAAAACTATGTCCAATCCTGGTCTTCCTTGGTAGCACAAACCATAATCACTAGTGCAATGCAAATACCTGAAAACCCACTTCACTGTTATCCAATGCTCCTTCCCTGGTTTTGACATAAACCTACTCAATACTCCCACTGCATTTACAATCTCTAGTCTAGTACAAACCATCACATACATCAGACTATCGACTGCACTTGCATATGGAACACAAGACATGTCCTCTTCCTCTTCTTGTGTCTTGGGACACTATTTTGTAGATAACTTTACACCTACAGGAATAGGAACCTTCACTGATTTACTATCCTGCATATTAAATCTCTGTAGTGTTGTCTCGACATACATCCTTCAGTTTTAACCAGAGCTTCCTCTTTGCTCGATCTCTTTTAATTTCCATGCCCAAAATATAGTTTGCAACACCAAGATATTTCATGTCGAATTTGGAAGACAATTGGGTCTTCAAATCCTAAATAATTTCCTTGTCATTTCCAACCACGAACATATCATCCACATACAACACCATATAGATAACATGGTCACCAATTAATTTAAAATACACACAGTGATCTTCTTTTATTCTGGTGAAGCCAAGTCCCCATATAAATGTATCAAAATTCTGATACCACATCCTTGGTGACTATTTTAACCCATACAAAGACTTCTTTAACTTGCATACCAGTTCTTTCTTACCCTTCACCACAAATCCTTCAGGCTTCTTCACGTAGATCTCTTCTTCCAGATCCCCATGAAGAAATGTTGTCTTCACATCCATCTGTTCTACCTCAAAATCAAAACCAGTAACAACAAATAAAAGTAATCTAATAGAAGCTACCTTGGAAACATGAGAAAAAATACCTCCAAAATCAATTCCCAACACCTAGGAATAACATTTTTCTACGAACTGAGATTTGTATTTTTCCACCTTCCCTTCTACATTTGTCTTCTTCTTGAACACCCATTTGTTGCCAATGGATTTCTTTCCAGCAGGAAACTCCACCAAATCCCAAGCCTAATTTTTGTGCAAAGATGCCATTTCATCAACCATGGCCTGTTTCTAGAGTTTTACATCCTCTGAATCTACTACTTCCTTCACAGTTCTAGGATCATCATCAGTAATAGATAAAGAAAAATTTGAACAGAAAGCAGATGGAATATACCTTTCTAGCTGCCTTCTTTCTTGAATTGATCTTCTCACACGAGTTTTTGGCTCTTCATCTTCTGATTCCTCCTCTGTTGTAAAGTCTGATTCTTCCTCAAGCTCAAACTCTATCTTCTCAAGTTTCTTTGGTTTGACTTCATGTTTAATAACATATTTCACCTCTCTGAACACCACATCTTGGTTGTACACAACCTTTCTTGTTACTTGGTTCGAAAGCTTATAACCCTTTAAACCATCCTTATACCTAATAAAGATGCACTTTTCAGATTTACTATCCAACTTGGTTCTTTTCTCCTTTGGAAAATGTACATATGCATCACATCCAAAAACCCTCAGATATGAAAGAGAGGGTTTCTTACTAGTCCATACCTCTTGTGGAGTTTTATCCTCCAATGCTGATGAAGGTGATCTGTTGACCAGGTAACATGTTGTATCCACCGCCTCTACCCAGAATTCTTGTCCTAACCCGACACCACTTAGCATGATTATTTCCCTTTCCATCAACGTCTTGTTCATTCTTTCTGCAACTCCATTCTTCTCAAGGGTGTATGGAGTTGTCTTCTGCTGTGATGTACCACACTTCTTACAGAATTATTCAAATTCCTTGCTGCAAAACTCTCCACCATTATCTGAACTCAACATCTTTATCTTCTTCTCTGTCTAGTTTTCCACCAAAGCCTTAAATTCTTTAAACCTATCAAAGACTTTAGATTTCTTCTTAAGGAAATATATACATGTATTCCTTAAGAAGTCATCTATAAATGATACATAGTACACAGAAGTACCTAGTGATGGAACCTTCACAGGTCAAAATACATCACTGTGCACAAGCTCTAATATATGTTTCGCCCTCTTACCACCAGAGGGGAAACTCACCCGATTCTACTTCCCATATACACAATTTTCACAGAAATCAAAATCCAAAGAGCTATTACTCATACCTTCTACCATACCTTTACCATGAAGTATTTGAAGGCCCTTCTCTCCAATATGTCCAAGCCTTTGATACCACGGCATGGTCTCCTCTCCAGAGACCACTAGATTTTCTGCTCCACTTTCAAGAACCATAGAAATGTTGCACCCATCAATAACAGTGCTACCTTTCAGCTTGTACAGAGTTCCAATCCAAACTCCCTACAGCAATACCAGTGTTGCTCGAACCATCTTATAGGTATCCTTCTCAAACAGTATTTGTACACCTGCATCATCCAACTTGCTTATGGAAATCAGATTTCTGGCCAATGCAGGAATATGTATAACACCTGGAAGTGTTCTAACCCTTCCACCTTGCAACTTCAACTTTACTTTTCCACAACCAATGATTCTAGCCTTCCTATCATACCCTAAGAATACATCACCACCATCGTATTTCTCATACTTGCAAAACCACTCTCTATGGGGAGTGAAGTGAAAGGATGCACCTGAGTCAATCAACCATGCCTCATCATCTACAGGTGTACTTGAAGAAGCCAAGTACACATCCCCACCTTCATTTGAGGTGGTTTTCACCTTCGCAGAAGGAGCACCATTAGATCCCTTTCCTTTGTTAAGATCTTTATATTTACAGTCCATTTTGTAGTGCCCTTCCTTTCCGCATTTCTAGCACACCACCTTTATAGGTTTTCCTCCAGATTTAGATCTCCCACTCGATGACTTATTTTTGTTTATGTTCTAGGAACGTTCTCGTACAGACAAGGCATCACCATTCTAGCTCTCCATATTTTTTCATCTCATCTCCTCCATCAGCAAGGATGAGACTATTTCATCAAACTGCAAGGAAGTTTCATTGCTACCTATTGCAATAACTATACTATCCCACGAATCTAGTAGAGAACACAACAAAATAATGCACTTATCTTCATCTGAAATTTTAATATCAATAGATAATAACTAACTTACCACAGTATTAAATGCATTAAGATGCTCTGTCACCGAGTCTCCATCTTTCATCCTTGGGTTATATAGCTTTTTCCGTAGGCATAGTTAATTTACGAGAGACTTAGATTCATACAAAGTCCCTAAGTTGTCCCATAAATCCTTCGTCGTAGCTTCCCTTGATACATTCAGAAATACTAAATCTAAGACACATAATCATATTGTGCTCTTAGCCTTCTGATCCAACTTCTTCCATTCTTCATCAGACACTCCCATTGGTTTAGTACCCATATCTACCGTGATCCATTGATCTTTATCCACCAAAATATCCTCCATCTTGAGTTTCCACAACTCAAAACTCTAACCATTAAATTTATTGATCTCTATCTTTCGTTGCTCGCCATATTTTTTCACCACTAGAATCGATATCACAGATTTACCACTGCACATGGTCTACCATAGGCCCGAGCGAAACCGCTCAGCAACAAAGGTGTCCCCTTGAAGCCAAAACAACTCTAATACCAAATGAAGGTTTTAACCCTGAACAAAAATTAACTGCATACGAATTCTAAGAACAGAAAATAAAAAATGTGAGAGCATAACACATAAAACACATATACACATAAATTTACCCCTAGATCCCAAAACCAGGACTACCAGCTTGATTTTCACTATTTTCCTTTCAATGTTAAAATACATAGTTATACATGTTGAAGCATCCAATACCATGGACCGAAAACCATCGTGTCCAAAACCATGTGTGAAAACCATGCACAAAACCATAGGTAGGTCTGCCCAACCTAATATAGGGTCCAAAAAAAAATTCCCTAGGGTGCTGCCCTGGACCCCTTAGAGGGGGGCTAACCACCCCCGTCAAACTCCCGCTGTAACCCCCCCACTACGTAATCACCACAATGAAGGGGGGGCTCCGCCCCCCTTCTAACCCCCCAGTTAACTACGTAGGGTAGTTGTGCAAAGAATATAACACAACCCAACATTCCTTTCCATTTCCAAATAGCCATGGTGTGATGGAGTTCTTTCATTTGGTTGAGCTTTATATTGTCGAATGGTTTTGGAACCAAGTGAGTTGGTCTTAGGAAAATTCCCAAGGGCCTAGGAATTCCTTGACTGGTTTTGGCGGGTTTGTAGTAAATCCTAAGGGTGGAGATGGGAAAATTCCTCAAGGTATTGGTGAAGGAATTCTGAGGCATCCAAGATTTTTGGGCCTAGTAATCCCTTGACTGGTTTTGGCAGGATTACGACAAATCCTAGTTGTTTATCTGCTTGTTTTGGGCCTAGTGACCCCTTGAAAGTTTTTGGAAGGCTTGCGGTAAAACCATGTTGTTTATGTGCTTGTTTTGGGCCTAAGAATCCCTTAAAAAGTTTTGGTAGGATTGCGGTAAAGATTGAGGAATCCTTGGTTCTTTGTCTTGATTCCCATATTCATGCTTGGAATATGGCATGGGGGTGACTGGCTGAAATAAAGATTTGGTTCAGCTCAATCTGTGGTTGGGTGGTACGTCAAAGTCTATGACTTAGCTAGCTTTTACATATGTTAATAACAATTTTATTCCTTTTGTATTTTATGAGTAATTTTACTTATTGTCATGTGGCTTGTTCTATCATCATTATTACTCTGGTGACATGCTGGTTATAAGCATGGTTTCATAATAGGTTCTAATTATGCCTCTTGATATGTTTGATTTTTTTATGAATGGTCAATGAATGCATTAGCTAACAAATGTTATTGCAGCTATTGAGAGAGGGCATTAGGCCTTCTTGATGATTTTTAGATAAGTACTAGAACCCTATGTTTAGATATGCATTCATGACCTGCAAATTATATGTTCTCAATATGCTTGCAGAACTGACTATCATGGTTAGGCCTAGTTAGGTCAAGTATTTTCCTCAATTTTGAAGGTTTAGGTTTGTTGTCATGTCATTTATACATATACGAAGTTACAGAAAATTTTGGGCAGTGGTTTGGTGGTTCACCTGGAATTTAGGCTCGGAATCTAGGTCCACTTGCTCCTAACTAGAAAGTTTGGGTTGAAATCATATGGATGCAAGCTTGTGCATGCGGTTGGAGGTTCTCAACTGCATGAAAGCCTTGCTTTGGGAGTGTTTGAGTGCCCAAGGTTGAGAAGGAGGGGTCCAAGTCAGGGTTTGGTCCCCTGTGATGGTTTCTTAGACCCTAAGGGTCTTGTAGCCCTTGTAGGATGTTTTGAAAGGTCAATTTGTCATCAGTAGTTAGCCTCACTTCCTTAATGATGCCTAGGAGGTTGGGTCATCTCATAGTAGCCCTCTGTCTCATGTTTACCCTAGCAAGCCGGTGAAATTAGGTAAAGGTGGGAGGGGGTTGTTACAAGGATGTTGATCATGTGATTGACTGGTTTGTATTATAGGTCAAACCAGAAGGAGAGTTCTAGCATGAACTTCAGTGCATTTTGTAGTGAAAGATGTTCATGCTCCATAATCGAGTAATCGAGCAAGTTAAAGAGTAGTTGAAGAAATTTGGGCTCGATGAAGGTACATGGCAGATGGTTGATCAAATGGGGGATATGTATCCTTCATTATTTACTAGTTGAGGCAAAGGGGTTTATATATATATATATATATATATATATTTATGTATGGATGCTATTGTAAATTTTGCAATGAGCTATGTTATAAATCTCCAATAAGCATTATGGTTGCCATATGGTCATGTTTGTTATGTTGGATTCTCTTTTAGTAGTATGTTCATTGTAAATACCACATCAATCTAAGTATAAATCTCCATGGGTAGTATGTCTTATTTTTAAGTGGTATTGTTGGTCATACGTGTCAGAGAACATCGAGGATGGCGTTCCCCTAAGGGGGAGTGTAACAACCCCTAGTTGATTTTCCATGTAAAAAATACAAGACCAAGGTCATGGGAAACGTATTCCAAGATAAATGGTGGGAAAAACATCCTAGTGGGTGTCACTTTCAGTTATTTATGGCTAAGGAGATTGTCAAAAGCATTGGCAAAGGAAAAGTGGCATTAATTGGCATTTTATTTATGAAATAAAGAAAATAAGGATAAAACGAAGGTGAAGAGACACATATTTGCATGAGAAGGAAATTGAAGGAAAAATGAAGGAAAATGAAGAAAATAGAGACCTCGATGATAAAAAGGCTTATGAGGATCAGTTCATATCTTTTTTTAGTTGAAGCTTTTAACAGTTCAGTTTTGGAGCTCTCTCTCTCTTCTCTCTCTTTCATACTCTTGCACACTTAGAGAAATATTGGAGAATTGTTGGAGCATGCTTGGAGCACTCTCGTTTCCATTGGATTTGGAGAAAGAAGGAAAAGGAAAAGATTGAAAGTGCAAGGTGACAATGAGATTAGAAACTACAACGGGATTGCTTTGAAGGTATCGAGTTACATGTATGATTTCCTTGCTTATTTTTTCATGCCTGTGGTTATTTGGTTATGATATGTCATTAGCATGGAGGACTTCCTAGATTGACAATGGTTTTTCCTAACCTTGACATTTCCTGGATAGCCATAGTGTTGTGGGTTTTCCCATTTGTTATTTTTGATTGGTGCTAAGGTTCCTTATGGTTGTGGATTGAGTTACTAGTTCTTGGAGCAGTTGGTTGGAACAAATGTTCTGGAGCCCTTGAAAAACTTTGGTGAAGTTAGTAGTCATAGAGCCTAAGTTGGGACAAAAACTTCAAATCCCTCCGTGGGTTGAATTACTAGTCCATGGAGCTGGGTTTTACAAATGATTTGAAGCCCTAGAATGCTATGGGTTGAGTTATTAGTTCTTGGAGTTGCAGTTGGAAAAAGAAATCTAGAGCCCTGGACAACTTGGGTAGAGACTAATCCAGTTATAGTTAGTGATGTTTGACCATAAGGTGGAATCACTGGTTGAGGGTTGAGGTGCTTGGCCTCTGGAAGCCTTGGTTTTGTTTTGTTTGGTTTATTCCATGAGATCCCACATTCACACTTGGAATATGACACGAGGCTGATTGGATGAAAGAGATATTTGGTTCAGCCCAATTTATGGTCGTGTGGTACATGGAAGTCCTTGACTTGGTTGGAATTTTCATATATTAATATGAGGTATTTTCTATTATGATCTATGAGAATATGTATTGATTATGTTGGTGATATTATGGCTGAGTTGCCACAATTTATATGTTGGTTATTTGTTGGTTATATTCTATTTATAAGATGTATATTGGCTTGTAATGAATGGTTAATTAATGCATGAGCTAATAGATGTTATAATAGATATTATGAGAGGGAATTATATTTTCTTGTTGAATCTCAGATAATTCTCAGACTCCTATGTTCATATATTCATTCATTACCTGTAGATTACATGTTCACCACATGTTTGACGAAATGGCTGTCATGGTTAGGCATAGTTAGGTCAAGTACTTGATCAAGTTTTGTGTTAGAGGTTTTTTCCTTGTGTCATTTATAATTTTGGAAAGTCTCATCAATTTTTGGGCAGTGGTCTCGAACTAGCCTTGAAATGGTGGCTTAGATTTCAAAACCACACCCTCCGAACTGGGAAATACAGGTTGCAATCACATGGAGGTAGTGTTATGCATGTGACTGGAGGGACACAATCACTCGATTGTAGGCTTGTGCATGTAGCTGGGAGACTAGTCAGTGAAAACCAAATCTAGCTTAGGATTTGGGCACCTAGAGTGGTTGTTTAGCTCCTCAGGGTCATGTAGCTCCCGCAGAAGGCTAGTAAAGTTTCAATTTATTGACTCCACTTCCTTAATGAAGTTAGGAGGTCAGATTAAGTCATAGTAGCTCCTATTCTCATGTTTACCCTGGCAGCCTAGTGAAACTGGGTAGATATGGGAGGGGTGGTTATAGAATGGTATCAGAGCTTTCAACTTCAATCACTTGGACTGGATGAGTGAAATGTGTTTTCCATGCATGCATACTAGTTATTTATGTGATTGTATGCATGCATTGTGATAGTCATTGTTTCAGTTTGTGTCATCATGATGCTAATGTGTTTCCTGAGGTAGAGTAGGAGAAGAAGATTATCAAGGCGAGCTTGAAACACTAGACCTTGGGGTAAGAGAATATTGTCATATAGGTTTGTATGTTGGGCATGCAGGTATGATGGTTAATGGTTGTATATGCATTGTGGTTATATACATGGCTATCATTCTATTATAGTTATGGTTACATGCATGATGAAGGCTAGTTAATCAGTGTGGTCATATGCACATGTGTTGGATAGTCATGCATGATAGTTAACTTGTTATTTACATTACGATCATACACATGATAATTATGGTAATTACCTTTAATATATTTATGTTGTATGTATTGTGTTGATATGGATTAGTTTTCGTAGATGGTTATGATTATGATATTCAAGTATGAGTCAATATACTTGTGATATTTTGTCATACTAATCTAGAATGACTATGCATATGTGATGACCTACCCTGGGATACATTCATGTATGAGTTTGATTATGTCGTCTATTTGCTTTATCTAACATGGTATATTTACAGGTTCTTTTAATGTTTGATTAATTGCATGATATGAGTATTTGTCTATAAGATTGCATGAAGGAATGATCTTGTTTTAAGACTATTATACTAACATAATATGTGCTGAGACAATTGATATGTACTTTAGTGCAAGTGGGTGCTAGTTGTAGTATTATCATTGATGTATGTAAGTTGATTGTTGATTATGACATGCTTGTTAGACTTTTTCTTTTTCTTTTTTTCTACGTTAAGACTAACCTAAGTACCCATGGGGGATTTGAACCGGTGACCTATCGCAAGGAGTGCCTTAACAGTGCACCCAATCACCGTCAATCCAAAGCCCCGTGGGCAACATGCTTGTTAGACTTGGTAAAGGCTTATTTCAGATTAATAGACATGATCTATTGATTTTTGGAACATGTGTCTGACATGTGTGTACAGTTGCAAGGCAACATACTTGGCATTAGCGTGACAAGGTAATATTCTTTTTTATATATAAATAACAACTTAGTGAAGTGATAGCACATAGAATGACTCAATTCCAATAAGAAAAGGGGTAAAGGAAAGGAATCAGGTGAGAATTCCTTTGGCTATTTTTAGAAAGTGAAATTTGAAATGAATGAGTGTTTTTCATACAAGAATTATTGTCAACCTTAACTTTGTCTGACATTATGTGGATATGTGCTATATTCATGAACATGTATTTGATAGGTATAACATCTAGTTCTGATTAAGGATGGATTCAACTATGGGGGTTTACACAGTGCATTATATTAGATATCATTTTGGGATTCAACTATGTTAAGTAAGTCATTCATATATGACCATTTCCATGAGAGGTAGTCATAACTGACTAATTTCTCATGATTTTTGAATAGTTCACTTAGCACTTGTTGCATCAGGTGATGCTTACAGGGGTGAAGAAGTGGGATTGAAACTAGTGAAATGGATCACATAGCAACAATCATCACTTCCAGGGCTTTCCCCTGGTAACCAGGACTTCCCGCGAGGTCAACCATCCCAATTTGCCTCTGGCTCAAACATGCTTAACTGTGGAGTTTTCCCCACAATCAAGCCCACTTAGCTTTCTACCCCATTTGCAAAACCTTAGCAAGTATTTTGCCTCATGAACCATTCAAGTAGAGATCCCTTCACTCTTTTTTGAATTCAATTTTGGGGGTTTACGCAATGCATTATATTAGATATCATTTTGGGATTCAACTACATTAAGTAAGTCATTCACATATGACCATTTCCATGATAGGTAGTCGTAATTGACTAATTTCTCATGATTTTTGAATAGTTCACTTAGCACTCATTGCATCGGGTGATGCTCACAGGAGTGAAGAAGTGGGATTGAAATTAGTGAAATTAATCGCATAGCGTCGATCATCACTTCTGGGGCTTTCACCCGATAACCAAGACTTCCTGAGAGGTCACCCATCCCAGATTGCTTTTGGCTCAAGCATGTTTAACTATGGATTTTTCCCCACAATCAAGCCCACTTATCTTGCTACCCCATTTGCAAAACCTTAGGAAGTATTGTGCCTCATGAACCATTCAAGTAGAGATCCCTTCACTCTTTTTTTAATTTAAGTATGGGGGTTTACACAGTGCATTATATTAGATGTCATTTTGGGATTCAGCTGCATTAAGTAAGTCATTTACGTATGACCATATCATTTTGGGATTCTAGGTGTTGGGATGGGGTCCCCTGGGTCTGTTTTGGGGTTAAAAAACCTAAGTTTTGATTTAAATTTTGGTAAAAAGATGTAAAGTCTCCATGATTTGCGGATGTGGATTGCGTAGGTAAGTAGGACTAAAAGGGGTTTTAGTCCCTTGTCTATGTAAAGTTAAGTTGGTTTTGAGATCCACCCATGGTCCGCGGACCATGGTATTGTATAAATAGGTGTGTCTTAGAAAGTATAAGGCATAATATGATAATGTTGGATGTAATGAGTCAATAGAAGATAGTGCAAAGAAGTGAAGGATAAGGCTCTGCAACTGAGTGTGCATAGGCTTAGATTAGTGTCGGCAACTAAGTGCGCGGACCCCTGCAGCTGAGTGCGCAGGGCAATTTTGAGTCTGTAACCCCATATTGAAGATTTATTTACTTTTGTTTAACTATGATTGTGATATATATTGTGATTTAATAATGTATGTATGAAATATTGATTAATTGATGGGAAACTCTATGGGATACATCTTGATAACTGTACGCAATGCATGTTAAATACCTTCACGAAGATTATAATACATTATGTTATGTTTACTAAACACTTTAGTAGATCTACATGAGCTCGGATCTAGGGCTATTTTATGGTGCATGTAACTAGATGATTCATCTGTTAAGGGCCCACAGGGACCTATTGTAGACCTTTGTGAAGGTCTAAAGGACATTTAAAGGAAGTGCAATACTGAGCCCTATGGGCTTATAGATCTGCGCGAAGGTAGATATGGGGCAATAAAAGACATCACACTGACCTCTGAATGCGAAAACTTGGTTCTGGCATCCCTCCATACTGCTTCGGGTGAGACTTCAGCTTGCGTTGCGCGGTTTGATGACGAAAGGGCCAGTAGTGTAGGGTTTTTTTTGGGACAATTAACTCTGAACCTAGGTCAGAACCCACTAATCCAAAAAATGGTTTTGTTGTCGAGACCAGGATCTTCTTAAGGAGATGTGTGATGTCGCATCACTAGAATCTGACCAAGAAGGAAATTGAGAAGTGGTTGGATAGAAAAATTCACAAGTTCGTAGCACAGGAGAACAGGAATCCATGCCTGTCAAAGGAGTAGTGGTTAGACAGCTATTTGTATACAGAAATACACGAAATTTTCTTCTGCATCTTCCCAATCAAACTATACAAGTGGATAGCTAAGTTGGAAAACAGCCAAGAAAGGTGGAAGCTTGATGGTCCAATAGTGTGGACTCCAGAATTGGTATGATGATTAGAAGCTTCAGAAGACAATATTACGTGCGTTGTCACCCACTGGCTTGATCGGAATATAGGAGGATTTGTTACAGAGTTCACGATTGATACCTCAGTCAATTACAATGAAGTAGAGGGGTGCTTCTTCAAGGGACCGCGAAGTAAGTATCTGAGATCTTTGAATAGATGGATTAATATGCTCTTGTGTGAAAAACAGCGTATGACATTGCCTTAATGTTTGGAGCTACGGGAAGTGGAAAACTATTTAGAAATCAAGAGTAAGAAGGTCCTAAATATAGCCTGTTGATTTGACCTCCTTCGAGGGATGATGAGGGAACGGTACATGCCTTAACTTGGAGTGTTTTCCATCTAATAAGATAGGGTTTTCTATGGATACATCATCCATCGACTCCACCTCCACCTTCACCTCCACAACATATACCTTCGCCCATTCCTCCTCCATCACCACCATTGTTCAACATGTCGAACTCAATGAAGCTACCAATTTTCAAGGGTATAGGGAGTGAAGATATAAATCAGTTTTGGTTTGTTATGAATGTTGTGTAGACCACATCGAAGATCATTGATGACAACATAAAGAAGGTGTAGTTAGTTACTGCTCTGCAGGATCACATGCTGACATGGTATATTAGGTATTCTGATGATCATCCTGTAGCAATGCTAGTAGAGACTAAGAATGCTTTAAACAAAGAGTTTAGTAAGCCTAAATTTGACTCACATTCAGTTGTTGGATTTAAGTGAATCACGATGAGGGTTGATGAGATGCCTTGGGAGTTATATCAAAGCTTGAAATGCGTGATCTGCGAAGCTAATATGCAACTCATAGATGGTCAGTGCCGTGAATGGTTTATAGCCTTCCTTCTGCCCCACCTGAGGATTGCTTTGTCACAAAAGAAGATAGGAACTTAGGTAGAAGCCCTAGAAATCGTGATGAGGTTGCATGCGACACTTATTCAGGAAGTGACTTTGGGAGTCCAACAAATTCATTCGCAGTTGTAGAACCTCTGTTTGGAATTACAGAGCTTGAAAAAAGAGAAGGAGGCTAGGCTAGAGTTGCGCGAGGAAGTCTGGTGCCTAAAGTGTAAAATCCAGGGGCATGATAAAGACCACTATCCTATACTTGCAAACTATATCACGAGAGGGGCACCAATTCCCCTGATTCCAGAATCTCTAGTAGGACCGAGTGTGGGGCTTGCACTATGGTGCACTATTTGTCAGGTGGCTAGAGAAAATGTAACAAATAATTGTCATTTGCTACAAAAGTTCATTTAGACACCCCAACAATTATTCTGCAATTTCTGTAAATCGGTGGGCCATGATGAGCACCATTGTCACAACTACGAGTTGATGATGGAAAGAACGCCTACCTACCAAATGCAAGTATAAACTTGGCCTCTGGATCAAGGCGAAGGAGGAGTGCGTGGGGGTTATCAAGGAAGAGTATGGGGCCAAGGAGGAGGATGACCTGGTAGAGGTCATGGACAAGTTATTTGTTATAACTGTGTGACACCAGGGCACTATGCGTAGGAATGTCAGAATCAGACACGCCCATCCTGTCAATACTGCATCTAGTTTGACCACACTATAGAATAATGCCCTTTGTTGATCACCAAGATGTAGGACAAAAAGGCGCAACCTCAACAACCTACATAGAACTTACAAATGATGAGATTTGAGCCCCGCGAGGAAGATATGAATGTGAATATTGTGTTGAGAAGCGGGATTACAACTGGAGATGATAAGGGAAAACAACTTGAAGAGGATGGATGGGTATGCAAGGCCCCAGAGAAGGAATTTGGGTTCAATCTAGAGCACATGAAGGAAAAATTTATGGAAGACAAGAAAATCTTCACTAAGGCATCCACCTCAGGGAGCCAAAATAGAGTACCAGAAGCTAGTGCGCATATAGAAGTTGATCCCTCTATGCTTACCATGTTTTTGGAGACTTGCATGAAGCTGCTATGTGATAGCAAAGCTGTGAGAGGACTACAGGAATTGATAAACAAATGTGCTGGCAAAGAAAATTCCCTTGACGAACTTCACATGGTTAGAAAAATTGGCAAACATAAGGTAAGAACAGGGCGCAAGATGAGGCTCACTGCGCAGATAGGAGATTATGAGATGGACCAAGTCATTCTAGATCTAGGGTCTAACACGAACGTTTTTCCTAAACATACATGGGAGAGAATGGGGAGACCTACGCTGCAGTGGTCTTCGATCCAGCTTAGAATGGAAAACCAGTAGAAGATCATCCCTATGGGATGACTACATGGAGTCACCGTGGATATAGAAGGTGCAAGCATATTGGTTGACTTCGAGGTAATAGAGATCATTGATGACATCAATCCATACCCCATACTCCTTGGAATTGACTAGGCCATTGATATGAATGGAGTCATCAACATAAAGAAGAGGACAATGTCGTTTGAAAGTAAATCACTTTGGGTTCTAGAAATGTTGGACCTTGCAGAAAGGCCACACTATACTCAACCAGTTCGTGACTATGAAGAGAGTGATCATGACTTAGATCAGATCTACAAAATAACAACATGAGATCAAGACTGGATTAATCCAACAACTAATTGATGGATTACATGGGACCAAGAAAGTTCATGTACCTGAGATTTAGATGAAGAGTTGGAGAACTGGCATAATAGACTGCATGAAGTATCTACATTATGCTACAACATGATGACTAAATCACTGCACTGTGTGTCATCGGAGGTAAGAAATTTACCATATTATGATGTTTTTATTGACGTAGATAAGTTTTTGGATTCCTTTGAATGAGAATTCCTCGAGGATCATCAATTCCAAGCACTGGATTTGGCATTATGTGCTATGCCCGCATGATGGTGGTGTATGCACAAGGATAACTTTAATGGATGATGAGATTACAGAAGGATGATGAGGTTGTGATTTGTTCATACTAAAATTCAATTGACCAAGAAATACGATGGGAGAAATGATCTACGTGATCATCTAGAGAAGTTGGCTAAATCTTATGGAATGGAGACGAAGCTAGAGTGGATGCACTTATTCTATCATACTTTGGATACAATTCCTATGAATTGGTATCTGCAAATGGAGCTCCACGATGGCACCGTGGAGTGGGATATATTAAGGGAAGGATTCTTAATAACCTTCAGTTTTGAATATGGGTTCGAGAGCATTGATGAAGCTCTATAGGAGATTAAGGCAACGATCTTTAGAATTCTGCAGGAACCTTTGGAGTTGGTTCAACCAGATTGGAGCACCTAGTTGTGCCATGCGTTGGAATGCTATAATGTGACCACTGAGGGGGAGGATGAAGATCCAAGAAATATCAATATTCCAAAGGCAGAAGGCCATTGCAAGGTCGAAGGTCTGCAAATAGAAAAACCAGACATCATCGTATCATTGAAAACCATGCAAGTGAAAATTGGTACCGTAGTAGAGCTAAAATTTGTGAAGATTGAGTATTACTGGGATAATTCCACATTGGATAAAGTTGCTGAGTTACTCCACAAGTACCAGAATTTTTTTCCTACCAAGCTTTCGTACCTAAAGGGCCTCATAGGTGACTTTGGTGTCATTAAAACCACTTTGAAACTGGACACGAAGCCTATTAAGCAAAGGCAATATCGCCTTAATCCTAAATATAAGGAAAAGGTCCACTTGGAGTTGGATAAGATGCTAGAAGCAAGCATCATTGAACCTATGGAAGAATCTGATTGGGTGAGCCTGATGGTGTTTCAAGAGAAGAAACAGAAGGGAGAAATAAGGATTTCTGTAGATCTAAGGAAGCTTAATGATTCTTGCATCCATGATCCTTTTCCTACACTATTTATTGATGAGGTAATGGACAACGTTGGAGGGCAGAAGGCCTACTTGTTCACTGATGGATTTTTGGGGTACCATCAGATCAAGATCGTGCTAGAGGATATGAGCAAAACAACCTTCGCAATTGAATGTGGTTGTTTCTAGTATATTGTAATGTTGTTTGGACTCAATAATGCACCCACGATATTCTCTTGCGTATTTATATTAGCATTTAAGGAATTCATTCATAAGTTCTTGGAGGGTTATTTTGATGACTGGACGGTGTTTAGATTAGTGAAGCGCCATGTAGAAAGTTTGCACCTAATGCTAGATACGTGCCGTAGATACCTAATCCTGTTGAATCTAAAGAAGTTTCTATTTTGTGTCCCCTTTGGGATCTTGCTAGGTCATGTGGTTTGCGAGAAAGGATTGATGGTGGACCCTGCCAATATTACGGTGATAGTGAATTTGGAGACCCGAAGAAGTGTCAAACAGTTGTGCACAACACTCAAGCATACATGATATTACAGGAAGTTCATCAAGGCTTATGATCATAATACCGTCCCCATGGAGAAATTGCTAAAGAAGGACACTACATTATGTTGGGATGAAGAATGTAAGCATAGTTTATATTTTTTGAAGAAAAATGATGGTCACCGCGCTAATCTTGGTCTTCCCCAATTGGAAGAAGGAATTCCATGTACATGTTGATGCCTCTTTCGTTGTGTTGGGAGTAGTGCTAACATAGGCCAGTGAAGGAGAGATGGATCACCCTATAGCCTTCACGAGTAGTAAATTATCAAAGGCTGAGAAGAATTACTCAACAACAGAGTGTGAAGGATTGGCTATGGTGTACGCACTTCAAAAATTTAGGCACTATTTTTTGGGCGGACATTTTTAAATGTACATAGATCATTTTGCCTTCAAATACCTGGTCAATAAGCCTGTGTTGGGGGAGAAGATCTACCGATGGTTTCTGCTATTCCAGGAGTATGACTTTGAGGTTATTGTTAATCCAGGAAGGCTAAATGCAGGACCTGACCATCTATCATGGATCAAAATAGGGTAAGAGCCTACTAATTTGGAGGAAGGGTTTCCCAATGTGTAGCTCTTCGTGGTGGACATAACAGATAACTACTTTGCAGATATGATTCACTTTTTGACTACAGGGACGGCACCAGAAGGGTATACAAGTCAGCAAAGGAAGGAACTAGTAGTGCACATGGTTGATTTCTCCGTGATTGCAGGACATTTGTATAAGATGGGTGTAGATGAGATAGTGCAACGATATGTGCTAGATTTCAAGTGGAATAGCATCCTCGTTGAAGCTCATTGAGGGGCTACAAGAGGACATTAAACAGGAAAGGAAACATCATAGAAGATTTTGCGCACAAGTTTATGGTGGCTTGTGCTACAAAAGTATTCTAAAGCATATTGTAGGGAATGTGATGCATGTCAATGAATGGGTAGAGAATCATGAAGGGATGAGTCTCCACTAAATCCTCAAGTATCATTGTATCCATTTGAAAAATGGGAAATTGATTTCATTGGGCCAATTCAGCCCCCAGGAAAGAAGACAGGTGTGCACTATATCATCACCATGGCAAAGTATTTAACTAGATGGGAAGAGGAAAAATCGGTTTAGGATTGAATAGGGGCTACAACAATGAAGTTTTTGTTTGAATATGTTTTAACCGGATTTGCTGCCCAAAAGTTTTGATGAGTGATTGGGGTACACACTTCATAAATGAAACAATCAGCATGTTGATTGAGGAGTTCTAGGTCTATCATCAGAAGAGCACCCTCTATCATCCTCAGGCTAATGGAACAGTAGAGGCCTTTAATAAGATTTTGGAGAATGCACAAACAAATATTTGTAACGCACAACAGAATGACTGGGATGTGCACATACCTGCAGTGTTATTGCAATACAAGACTACTTGTAAAAATCTAGCAGGACAAACACCTTTTCGATTGGTATATGGCATAGAAGTTGTGATGCCTATGGAATATATCATGCCTATTCTATGCATAGCAGCTTTCACAAGAATGGCAGGTCACGAAGCCTTGGAAGAATGGCTTGTGAGACTAATGGAGCTTGAAGAAGACAGATTCTTGGCTGGATTCCATCAGCAAGTACAGAAGGAACGTGAAAAAGCATGGCACGATAAACACATCAAGCTACGTAGGTTCAAGGTAAATGATTTGTTTTTATTATATGATAGCATGTTCACTAATTTTCTGGGGAAATTTTAGATGTATTGGCTTGGGCCATATGTTATCAAAGAGATTACAGATGGAGGCAAAGTTCAACTCACAAAGTTGCATGGAGAACCTTTTCCGGGAAGGGTGAATTGAAGCCGATTGAAACCATATGCAGGGGATCCTACACAATGACTATATGGCGGCAGGACAGTCTTAGTGCTCCAGGCAGTTGTAAGGGAGCGTGGGACTATAAACTACACTACCAGGGTTAGAGGACTATGCGGCAGACGGGTTGCACAGAAAATGATGAAGTTGTAATATAAGAAGTTGCGCGCGGTAGTTGCACTATGGAGGGAGGTACCACGGAACATAGCAAGAAAGTGACCGTTCAAGTCACTGTTGACGATTTGACAACTAGAAGACGGTTAAGAGGAGTAGGCTAGGGGCATTTAAAGCCAAAATCATTGAATATCTTTCACCAAAACATCATTAATGATCAAATTTTTGGGGGAACAGTCGTATTTGAATTCAAAAACCCCTATAAATTATGCATGCCAGTCCAACAGAGAACACTTTGGACCCTTAGAGTTTTAGATTTGTGTTGTCTATTGCTTATGAACTACTCGTTCTTTGAGGATTTGGTCACAAGCCCTGCATTTGCCAATTTACCAGAGTTGAATTAGAAATTCATCCTTGAAACCATGTTAGGACCAAGCCCTACTAAGATTGTGAGCACCATGGGAGATGTCGCATCTAAAGAAGTTGCTCTAGAGGTAATGAGTATGGAAGCTTCAACTCCTTTTCCTACTACGTCGAGGTCACCTAGGCCAATGCCTACCCCTGTTAGAGAAACCTAGAAGCCGAAGAAGGATAAACATAAGAAGCTAGTTCCAGTACGCGAATCGCCCAGAAAACACTTTGCCACCCAAAAACAAAAGAAAGACAAGCAGCCTGAGAGGGTTGTCGATTTGGAGGTCGAGGAAGGACAGAGCACCGAGGACATAGAAGGTGGGGGAATGGAGCCCCTTACTAGGTTTCCTGACTATATTCCTCCATGCAAGAGGAAGGAAAAGGTCACCAAGGACCCAAACTCGCACAAGTTTTTCATTTATACACCCCTACTACTGAAGCAGGTTCCCTTCGAAGATCCACACCTTGCGCAGATCCCCCAGCTAAAGATGGAATATTGGGACCTGGCAGATCATGAGCAGTTCCCACACCTAGCGACAACCAACTATATGAAGCACATCTACTACCTAGACTCAGGTGTCACTAGCTAGAGACGATGGAATGGATCCGCAGAGTGGAGAATTTGAGATTGTTGAACCTATTATGGGTGCCCCATTATCACCGCACCACTATCAACACAACCTGTGTGTGTCAATTTCTTACTCTCGTGCACAATGGGTTCTTATGTATAGGAGGGCCTATACCCATCACTGACATGATCATCCATAAGATCACGCATCTGCCACATGAGGGTTTCAATCCGGCCAAGGAGTTTGGTGGGAAAATAGGAGAAAAGGATTTGGCGGACAAGATGAAGAAGGAACTTTCCCTTGTTAAAAAGCCACGTGGATACTCTATCACTTCCATAAATGACCCCATGTTACAAATCGCCACACAAATCTTAGCTGGGAAGGTAATGAGGAAGTATCACGCGGACAAAGTTCTAGTACCCGTGGTTTCTCTAGCTACACAATGCGTGAAAGGTGCGCATTTCAATGGGTCAAGGTACCTATGCAGTGAATTCCTCGTGAATTGTCGTGAGGTCCAGGATGAGACCAAGCCATTCCATTATGCTTGGTTGCTACTCTTCATCATGTTGGTTGCATGGGAGATGCCAGAAGACAACCATTTTCCTCTGTTGAAACAAAGATTTTCGGAGGCCACGCAGTTTGCCTCCCTATGGGAAACAAAGGACCCCATGTGGGTCACAGAAACAAAAATATTCCAGGTTTTGATGGAAGCAAGCATCCACATGGCCATCAACCAGCACCCAAGGTTGTCCCAAACTTTGTATGAGTAGTTGTCAGCTTATGCAGTGTTCAAGGCTAACTTCCACGAGGTTTACATTCAAGCAAAGAAGGACCCATAGTATAAATGGTATGATTTACCATATTTGGTCATAGATACAAACATCCAGGAGGTGATCAAGCGATGGATAGCAGAGTAGCATGCCCCATCAAACTTGGATGTTGGAACCAGTAAGGGTGCGGGAAGCTTGATCAAAAATAAAAGGAAGGATGCAGCCAAGCAAGTTGTGCAATGGAAAAAGGAATCCATAGAAAAGGCTAGGATGGAGAAGGAGTGCACTGCTAAGGAACAGGCTGAGCAAGAACAACGAGAGTTAAAGAGAAGCAGAAAATCCCCTTCGCCTGCTACCAAGGAGGAAGAACAGTATGAATAGGGAAACGGAGGAGATGAGGGGCAGAGCACCTCGTTTCAGCTTAAGAAGTATGAACAGGAGCAGCGAGAAGGTCCCCACAAAAAGAAAAAATTAGGAAAAATCACAGGGTGATCCCATGATACTGACGGAGGGCGATCTCGACAAGATCAGAGAAAAATTACAGGACACTACTACTGAAGTGCTACAACAATTTGAGCAACAGTATATGCGGACACTGGGGAGAGTCCAGAAGGATCTACACGAACTGCAAATCCATGCTAACCGGATACATGTGGGCGCAGGTCAAGTGAGTGCAGCACAAGTGAGCTTGGCATTGGAGATGAGTCAGGCTACAAAATTGGTAAGGACCCTACACCTTTGGACTATTTCTTTCCTAGAAGGGTCCCTACGCATAGAGTCGGTCGATGACCACATAATCTTAAGTAACCTTAAGAACATTGCATTGAACATTGCAACACACCCTAATGACCTTCTTCATGCGCTCCAGGTAGGGGTGATGGATGAATTGAGAGCTCGGGAGCAACGCATTCTCGATTTGATTAGTGAATACAGATTGGACAATGAACAAATGTTCATCAAGAAAACAAAGGTCGTGAAGGAAAAGGAAACAATGCAGGCACAAAGTTCCAGGTTGGAGGCTGCAGTAGAAGAGCCATGTAGAACAGTACTAGAGTTGCACATTCTAGAGGACACACAATCAAAAGCTAATATCCAGAAGTTAGCTGCAAAAGTGCACGAGGCAAAGGTAGAATTTGGATGAGTTCAATTCAAGTGAAATATGAAAATCATAGAGCTACAGCTCAAATTACATCCTATGACTTCGCTTGAGGTTAGGGAGTAGCACAAAGCCGCCATCAAGGAAGGGATGGCCACTTTGGATGTCACAGACGCTAACTGCTCCGCCTTATTTGAACAGGTGATGGAGTTGGTAACGACTTTGTAGGAAGACCCAAACTTACAGATTCTAAATACAGAGGTTCACAAGCTCCAAAATTAGTATGATGAGGTTTGGGCAACAACGTGCTCAATTTCTCCAGCGGAGCGCCTCACCAAGTTGTAGGATGGGAAGTAGCTCCTCGCATAGGTAGAAGCAGCCCAGAAGAAGAAAGTTGTGCTTAAGGCTAGATTAGGACCTTGGTTATAACAAGATTAACAAGTCACCACCAACATTCAGGGGAGGTTGATAGGCTTGCAACAGACACAACAAATGATAACGATGTTCGTGGAAGGACCAACTACAGAGAAGCTAGTAGAAGAGGTCAAGCAGGCAGCTACACAGAGCGCTGCCAAGGTTGTAGTCATGTAGGTGGAGTTGGGTGATCAATGCATCAAAATCGCAGCACCAACCGAGTGACTCGAGGGCGAGTCACGACCTTTATGTTGGGGGCCTGTTGGGATGGGGTCCCCTGGGTCTGTTTTGGGGTTAAAAAACCTAGGTTTTGATGTAAATCTTGGTAAAAAGATTTAAAGTCTCCGCAATTTGTGGATGCAAAGCACGTAGGTGATTAGGATTAAAAGGGGTTTTAGCCCCTTGTCTATGTAAATTTGAGTTGGTTCTAAGATCCACCCATGGTCCGCGACCATTGGATTGTATAAATAGGTGTGTCTTAGAAAGTCTAAGGCATAATCTGATGATGATGGATGTAATGAGTAAATAGAAGATAACGCAAAGAAGTGAAGGAGAAGGCTCTGCAACTAAGTGCGCAAATTCCTAGAGTAGTGTTTGCATTTGAGTGCGCAGACCCCTACAGCTAAGTGCGCATGGCAATTTTGAGTGTGTACCCCCATATTGAAGATCAATAAAGTAGATTGTTGAAGAATTCCTGTGTGTATCTATTTACTTCTGCTTAATTATGATTGCAACAGATGTTGTGATTGAATAATGTTTGTCCGAAGTATTGATCTATTGATGTGCAACTCTATGGGATACATCTTGATAACTGTACACAATGCATGTTAAATAATTTCACGAAGATTATAATACATTCTGTTATGTTTACTAAACACTTAAGTAGATCTACGCGAGCTGAGATCTAGGGTTATTTTATGGTGCACATAAGTAGATGATTCATCTGTTAAGGGTTAGCAGAGACCTATCATAGACCTTCAAGAAGGTCTAGAGGCCATTTAAAGGAAGTGTAGTACTGAGCCCTAGGGGCTTATAGATCTGCACAAACGCAAATATGGGGCAATAAAAGACATTACACTGATCTCTGGATATGGAAAGTTGGTTCCAGCATCCCCCCATACTGCTTCAGGTGAGACTTCAACTTGTGCTACGCGGGTTGATGCTAAAAGGGCCAGTAGTGTAGGGTTTTATTTGGCACAATTAACTCTGAACTTGGGTCAGGGTCCACTAAGCCAACACTAGGTTAGTGAAAAACCTTCCATCTTAGGAATTTGACACTTGGAGTGGTTATTTATCTTCTGGGGATCTTGTATCTCCTCAATAAGGTTAGTAAAGTTTTAGTTTGTAGACTCCACTTCCTTAATGAATCTAGGAGGTCAGGTCAGGTCATAATAGCTCCTACTCTCATGTTTACCCTAGCAGGTTGGTGAAACTGGGCAGATATAGGAGACGTAGTTACAGGGAGGGGTCTATAACATCTTCGGGTTAAAATCTCATGTAATAAAGTTAATAAAGGAAAAATAAAACCAAGGTCATGGGACACGTATTCCTAGTTGAATGTTTGGCAAAACATAGTGATGGGGTATCACTGGTGATTAATTAATGGCTAAGGAAATTGGAAAAGGCATTGGAAAAGGCAAGGTGGAATTAATTGACATTTATTTATAAAAATAATGGAAAATAGCATAAAAGGAAGGTGAAAGGCCACATAATTGCATGTGAGAAAAATTGAAGGAAAAATAGAGGAACATGAAGAAAATAGTGGCCTAAATGATAAAAATTCTTATGAGGATCAGTTCATAGCTTTTGTCACTTCATTTTTGGATCTCTTTCTCTATTGTCTCATTCTCTCATACTCTTGAAAACTTAGGTTTTTCTTGGAGAACTCCTAGAGAATTTTTGCATACTTTTGATTTGGAGAGAAAAGGAAAAGGAAAGAAAGAAAGTGCAAGGAAACAAGTTGATCTAGGAGGATCTCCAGATACCAGTGGTATGGTAGAAAGCTCAAAATTCAGAGTGGTAGAAAGTTGATTAACTTGACATCATATCGAAGTGCTCGTCGCCCTGATTCCAACGGTGAAAACAACACTCCAATATGAGTCTGTATGAAGAAAATATAAGTAGTCAAAGTTTGAGGTTGACTGTTATGAAACAAGCTCACAAAAAGATAGAAAAGATAGATCAACGCCTTAGAATTCAGCCTCTTCGAGGGTGAAACCTCCTTTACATTACATAAATGAACAATTCTTGGATGATTCAAATGACAAAACCTCCTTTCTATATATA
>APFE031248163.1:0-26946 GCA_000404065.3 Pinus taeda | reverse complement strand
AAACCGGTCCTCTAGGCCCATTTGTGGAGTCCTGTGAATCATCACATCTCAACATGCAAACAATGCATTAACCATACCATCATAGTATGATATGAATAATCCACGTGCTAACTCTTGCAAGGAACTGCATGCTTACGCATGTCATGGAACTATCACATGCTTCAGTTATACCATTACATTATTATATCAAGACATATCATGCGTTAACGTAAATGAACCACATGTCAATAATCCTCATATTATAACATCATAATTCATATGCCACGTTATGCATATCGTATCCGTCATGAGTATTGAACATGAAATACTTATCATCAGGTAGTACATGAAAATGTCAATATACCTTAACATAATGTCATAATTCCTATGCATATCGCTATTATCGTATAGATACCTTATCCCTATAAGAACCATATGTACATCAAACATATGATATCATGATATCATCGTCAGTACATTTTCATCAAGGTGTCAATCACTTTTCAATAATCATTTCGACATCTAAGTACATCGTTAAATTTCATAATTATCATCTTGAGTCTTAATCTCTCGGCATATATTCTTCCTTCCGAAAGGAAATTTTGGTGAAATTCATTACTAGTGATACCATCATTATTTAAATCACCTCAATACTCTTCTTTTATGCTCCAAAATAGGTTGTTTCTTCGTACTAATTTATTATCTGTGTTGTGATATTTCTTCTTTATGACCTTAAATATTTGATCCAAGCTGGCCATAAAAAAATTGCAAGTTTCTTCTTCTCATTTCTCTTTAGACAACTTTAACCATTACGAACGTCATGTAACATTATACTCAACATCTGAACTTTAATCCAATTCTGTATGGTTTGCCACTGAGACTAAATATACCATCATGCAGCTTGATGATGATATGAGTAGTGAATGAGTAGATACATGTAATTTGAATGGCAATTGCGATGCAAAATTTAATTTACTAGGAGATCATATTGAGAGAGTTGTGTTCTTGCAATAATGGACCAGAGAAATGCCAATCAATTGCTATTGCTAAAGGGCAGTAATATTCACAGAATGTTATTTCTGTGTTGTTAAATCAGACTGAACCATAGATGCAGGTAAGTGCTATTTAAACTGAGTTTGTAATGCGAACCAGTGGATATCAGCATGCCAGTATAGCATATCAAGATTATAGGATTACATACTTTGCTAATGAATCACTGAATCATAAAAGTATATCTTAATTATGTCATATAATGAGATATTAATGTGAACAGAGAACCCAAGAATCTGTATGAGGAAGCAATGAAGAACTAATGAATGCACCAGGACTTTAGTTTATACTAACATTATGCTGCTGTCAAGAATCCGGGCTGTATAGCTTAGATGCGAAGAATAATCTTCCTTAGATACCAGATTGGATAGCTAATTAAAGAAAATGCAATGTTGATGGAAAGTCACTAGATGATCCAATTCATCCACTAATTCACCTTTTCAAATGATCATGAATGCAAGATAAGGAGTACTAATGGTCTAGATTCTATCAATCACAGAGATGTGGTTCAAAATCCAAACAAAAAGCGAAGAAGTGCTTTCGAGTCTCGTGACGAAAAATCTTTTTCCTATTACAAGATTACCATCAATCCTATGGAAAGTATATTATCTACAAAGTGGATGTCTTTTAAGCAGTTAAGGCCCATGAAGCAACTGGTCATGAATAGTACTCGTGACTGGACAACATAATTACATAGTGGAGCTTTCTGGATAACCCACGTAAACCTTTTTATGAAGAAAAACTAGTACTATCAGATGATTTATTATATGCTTTGAACAAAGTCGTATGACCAAGCAAAGTAAAACTAAAGTGACATTTTCCTCACAATCAGTTACTATTTTCATACATTCAGTTACTATTTTCATGTCACAGTATAAAAGTTATATTGATGTTTAGTCATAAAATTTATGAATGAAGCATAAAAAATAAAAAAAAATATTCCACACCATAAAGAAAAGACACTGCCACCCGATCCAGAACCGGATCGGATGACGGGGAAGGTCATGCCTCCCCAATACAAAAAATAATGATTTTATTAATTATATGGTCTGCCTGCAAGCGCACCCGTGAAGGCAACACCATTTCAAATCCCTTAAATTACAATACAATTAGGCGTAAAATTTCCTGCCTAAGATAGAAAGTTGTAAACTTGTCGAGAAATCTGTCCATACTGATCAACCTCATATTGTGGTTTGAAACATTCAGGCACCTGCAATCTGGCGATATACACTTACAAATTTACAGACTTGTTATATAGCTTCGCATATAGCTTCGTATTATCAGCCGCACCTCCGGTGTCCAAAATCTGAAACCAAAGCTAGATCCGCAGAATTAACAGACAATGAAATGAGTGTACCCCACTGATGTAAATGGATTATCAAACGCTGAGCGCAATAGCGGAATAAAATATAGATGTGGAGGTATAACTAACTGTAAAAAGATTCATCTATCTGCAGAAAGATTCACCCATTGATTAATTGAATCCATGGAAAGCTACGTGCGATTCCTCATTCGAATTACGTGGGAATTCAATGGTTAAATTGTTTGCAGATAGATGTGTTATCAACAGGATTTGTTCAGGATGAGATGTTGGTTCATGAATATAGCGTAATGTATAAAGCTACTAATCAGAATGACTGAATGAACCTACATGAAGATACACAAGCAATAGCCAAGTCTGTTAATGAATTACAGTTTCAAAATCAAGATGAGATAGAAACGGTCAAGTTGAACACATAGATGAGGCTTTGGTGTCAATAATAATAATATAAATGGAATTTCCATGATCAAGACATGTACGGGGACTCGATCCATTTCTTCATCTACAGAGTATGATGACTAATACAAGAAGTACCCATTAGGATAATGTCACTTAATGTTCAACAATAATGATTACCACCAATTTAAAACAAAACATGCCACTCCTATTTTCTATGCCCATATAAGGAAAGTCATTCCATTTGAAAGACTATTTGGACAGCTTTTATTGTTACCCTTCCATTTCACAAATACTATGTTGTACCGTTCCGTGTAACAAAGTAATGCGGCTCAAAACTAATCAAGCATCCATGTAGTTTAAGTGCCATGTCTCACTATTAAAAATTTCTAACAAGATGACATAATTAGGAGTGCAATAAATATCTCATTCTTTCACTTTAGCATTAACTACTATCAAGTTGTAAGTTCCATCCATAATATAAATCTAATAGATCCAATAGATCGAAAGTTAAGATGATTAAGATAGATTTATGTTAGTGTGATGGCATCCTCCAACATCCTGAAACTTCGTGAGGTTTTTCCCTTTATAAATTTAATAATAGATCAAGGGTAATAGATTTATGCTGGTGTGATGGCATCCTCCAACATTCCGAGGCTTCATGGAGTTTTTCCCTTTATAAATTTAATAAATCGAAGGGTTAGATGGATTTATCAAAAACATTACGAGAATCCAGGTTTGATTTGATTTTTCAAACACGCGTAACAATTATGAAACACGGACATTCATTGCAACAAAAGCAAGGCTTTCTTAACCCAAATATTGGCTTGAGGTTTAACGTTCAAATCACCACAGTGGTTTCGATGCCATGCCTTGTTGGCCTCTTTAATTTGTAATAACTGCTACGTGATGGCTAGAATTAAAAAATTACTAACAGTGGCAAATAGCCCCTCCGCTCACTGCATGCAAGCGGATCCCAAAAATATTTAAATCAACAAACATAAACTTTAATATAAGAGAAAGGCCCGTTCACGATAGAAGTCATAAGCAAATCTCGGCGTCCCAAAAACATGCGCACATGCAGCACAGAGATATTTTATTGTATTCTCCCTTCAAATAAAAGATTTTTACGCGTGTATCCATCATTACTTTAGACTTCGCTTAAAGAAGCCCCCACAATATCTGACAAAGGCAAATTTTCAATATCCTCAAGGAATAAATTGCAGAAAACCCTAAAATATACATTTTGGAAGACCTATCCAATAAAATTCGCACAGTAAAGAAATATTTTACGAAAAAAAAAAAAAGAAATTTGCAGCCATATCACGTGTAAATAGAGGGATAAATCGGGAGAGACCCTAAATTTTATGTATAATCATGTTATTTAGATTTACCTGTAATAATCTTAACTTAAGACAACGAAAGAAAAATCCCCAACTCACTCAAATAACTGGGGTTTTAGAAAACAAAAATTCTGAGATATATACAGAGAAAACAGAAATCCCAAAAAAATCAAATTACAGCACAGAAATTAAAATTAAAAATTAAGGACCGTCTGATAGAGCTGGAAGTTAAAAAAAAAAGACTCGTAAAGCAAATAACGGACAATTCACACAACGAAAAAGCCAAATTTATCATAAAAGATCCCAAAGCGAACGCCCAAAATAAACCATAAGAAAGGGCAATTTAATATATAAGTCATTAGCAGAGTCCAGCGTCCTGAGAGCATGTGCACATACAACACGTGTGCTATTCTGTGGTATTCACTTCCATACATAGGAAATTCATCTAAAGTTTTGCTTGAAAAACATCGCATCGCCGAGGTAAAAAAAAAACACTCCATCTTTACTATAAAGAGCAGAACAACCTGAAAACACCTCATCTTTGAAGGCTATGTAACAAATTGTAAGGTGAAGGGCTAACTTACAGAAACAAAAACAAATCAGCACGCACGTCAGGGTAAACAGAGGGCTAAATAGATATAGACCCTAAAATTCATATATAATCATCATATTCTAGGTTTGCATGCAATAAACTTAATTTAGGTCAAAGCAAAAAATAAAATCCCTACTCACAAGAATATAACTAGGTTTTAAAGAATTTAGCGACCCTGGAACCCTCTAAACAGTTAAACCTTTGCAATTTTTTTTTTAAGGTGAAATCTCCTACGGAAGTTAAAAGTTAAGCACCGGCCGACGGAACTGTAACTAAAAGGACTTGCGAGCAAATACTCGGACAATCAAAATTTCCCTTTTTCTTGAGCAGCCAAAGAAAAATTTGAAGCAAGGAGTTTTCAAGTAGTGGAAAGATAAATAATTGTAAATAATAGTCAAATAAAAAGAACTTTTTGTTGATTTTCTTCGAAATTTATTTAGATGGATACTTTATGTTCTTGTTCATTACAAAACTCCTTTTCCAAATTAAACATTGCCCAATAATACTGCTAACTTTGCAGGAAAGAATTACAACTTTTTGAGGGGGTATTAGTATGAAACTATATCAATAATGAAGTAATATTAATATACAACAAAATAATGCGAACTAGTTGCTTATAACTGAAGACATTTACAATACATAAATAAATTATAATAATAGCACAAGGTTAAATCTCATAAATGATAGAAACCAAAGATTAAAGGCCGTATCCTGCTAAAATTTAAATTGTTCAGATAATTTTAAATGCATCCAGATGAGTAATTAGAATCAAGTAACCAACGCAGAAAGATTTCATTTCTAAAAATCATAATGCCTATCTACAGTTAGGGATCAGACTCTGTCTGGTATTGGTCATATTTTATCCAGCATATGTTCCAAAAGGAACACCTAACAGAATCACTGTAAAGAGAGGTAAATAATTAGGATTCTCTTTGTATTCAAAATATTTGCAAGTGTTTAAGCTGGTCCCGATCTTAAGCAAGACTAATTATTGATATCTATTCACACTTGTTAAAAGAACTTAACACATATCAAATTCAAATATGCAGTTAATTTGTGTGATTCTTGTGGATCAAGCACAATAAGCTCCATTCAGGTTTTACTTGATTACAGAATTTCATGCTGAAGAAGCAGACTAGTGGTCAGAGAGAACAAAAGGAATTGAACCAACCTAAATGGCTGAACTCATAGAGAAGCGTAAAATGGCTGAAAACAAGCTTTACCACACTGGGGATGTTTCCCGAGGCATCTAGGTGCTTACCAAGAAATGAAATGATTGAAATTATTACACTAACTTTGAAAAGCAATCTAATTTATACTATCCATGTGAATGATATAGTTAAAATTTGGACGGATGAAATCGGCAAAATAGCTTGCAAGGAAAGTCCGGTGAAAGGTGCGGAGAACCTCACGGGTGGTCAGGGAAGGCTGTGTAATGCCGTACTTAATTGAAGACAATGCTGAAGAATTCAACTTCCGTAATCTCAAACACCCTACCATTCGACAATCATGGCAGGCCGGGGATTGCAACATCAAAGCCATAAAAAAAAACATTTTTTTGATTCTATTCACTCGACCTCAAACTGCCAAAGTTCATACTACAACTTCAGCCATGGCAGATATTCATTTCATAAACAGTTTAACAGCAGAAAAACAACGTGCCAAGAAGTGCAGAGACAGTGCGAAATGGAAGGAGATGATGGGTGTTTTTTCAGGACAATCGTCTTATAGACATGTATATCCGGCGCCGCAATTTGGCAAATGCGCGGCAAGTGTTTGAGAAAATGCCCAAACGAGATGTCTCCTCATGGAATACCATGATTTCAGGATATGTGAAATGCATGAGATTAGAGGATGCACGCCAACTGTTTGACGAAATGCCGATTCACGGATGTCAATCATGAATGCACCAAAGCTCCATGAAAAGTCAAGAAAGACAAGTGCAAGTCTAATGATAAGAATTCTAGCACAAAGTAAACTAACTTTGATCATCAACCAATTTTCGATGCAACTCATCAGCTATTTCAAGTAAAGGATTAAACAAACAGCATAACCTCCGACGAAATTTAGTTTTCCCTGTCTCAACCAATTGCGTCATAGAAGATGGTGTGGAGCAGCACCTAAATCAGACGAATTTCATATTAATTTCTAAAACAACCCTGATGTTATGTTAAAATATTGTGGATCAAGTAGCTGATAACTTGCTTTGACGAATTAGTTGATGAATGATTGCAAAGAGCTTGATAAAAGAGGAAAAAGGTCATAGAAACGGCATAGCCGCTCGACAAATTAGGCTTTCCCTTTCTTGAAAGAACAACGCCAAAGGCAGCATCTGAATCGCATCAATTTCTGTTTAATTTAGCAACCAGGATTAAGTAACCCTAAAGTTATGTTATATATCGACTGGATCGAGACGTCATCACAGAAACTAAGCTTCCTAGATTGGTTTAGCGGGAAGATCAGACTTTTTAACAAATAATATGGTAATTTTAGCAAATTTTCAGCATAGAGAAGTAATACAATGCAATGGTGTGCACAAAAAAATGCTCTCTAGTTAACCACTGCCTATTTTATCAGAAAATCAACAAAATTGCCAAACTGTCCCTAAAATATAAAAGAAATAAATCAAAAGAAAATATATACATTTTATTCCTCAACTCGTTATTCCCTGCAAAGTACAACATAGGTATTATTCATACAAGCATATAAGAAAGCCAATCAAATAATACGAAGTCAACGAAGCTGCTTGAGGGTTTTCGGCTTTGCCAGCCAAAAACTTATCTTGAAATGCTGATGAAGCAGTTTAGGTCGATTCAAAAAACGCTTTATCGGGCAAGTCCCAAAGAGTACATACAGCTCAGTCATCGAAACTTTCGTTGGAATGGAAGATGCTCCCAAAAAAAAAACAGTACCTTGAACCTGCAGAATGTACATGCAAGCAAAGTGCATACACAACAGATACATGAAATTCTATTTCATTAATCAAATATGTACATACACATGCACTAAAAAAAATTCCCGTTTTTCTCTATGCATCATTACAGCTCAGAGAAAAAAAAAAATAACTGCAAAATGGTATGCAGTGAATAAAAAAATTTACGGCATAGTGACGGTTTGAAAAAAAAAAAATTATGTCGCCTCCTGGAGAGTAGATGACCCCCCCATCTGGAGAGTAGATGACCCCCCCAGCACCTGCGGCGCCGGGATTACTTTAGATGCTCCGTCAAAGAATATTGTGGATAAATTTTGGGACCGCCACCAAGATTGAAACTTATCATCTTCATCTCTTATGCGCCATTCCTGTTTTGCCTTTTGAGGAGGGAGGAGGTGCTTGCGCGGACAAGGCTCTGGTGAGCCTAGCCATCTTTTTTCTTTAGGCATTAACAAAGGGTCATCTTTGCAAAACTGTTGTTGGGCTGCTTCCAGGAGAAAGGATTTAGCTTTTGCAGCAACTTGCAACGGAGAGTGCCTCATCTCGCTGAAAATCAGCTGATTTCGAGCCAGCCAAAGCTGCCAACAAATGTATTTAGGGAGAGCTGTCCAACTTTACTCCAGAATGTTTTTGAAGGGATGTGCTGGGAATAGAGGTGGATCCATGTGGCAAAGAGATCTGCAACAGAGATTTGTGAAGGCAATATAATCTGAAATTCATGTAAAATAATTCCCCATACCTCTTTTGCAAAATTGCAATCTAAGAAAAGATGCTGGGCTGTTTCAGAATTTTTGCTGCATAACACACATCTGTGCGGCCCTGCTATATTCCTTTTTTCCAGATTGTCACCAGTTAGAAGTTTATTATGGGCCAGAGTCCAGAAGAAGAAATTCACTTTTGGTAAGGCTAGGGGGTCCCAAACATTCTTCCAAAAGGCCAATGTTTGTCTGTTGTTTCTTGAGGTTTGCAATGCTCTGTATCCTGCAGCTGTGGTGTAGACTCCGGACTAACCCCAACCCCAACTATCTTTCATGGATCTGTTGACAGGGGTTGCTTCCTCCAGCAAATCTTCAAGCAGGGATTGTTGATGGGATAACAGGGCTGAGACTCCATGAAAATCCCATATTGCCCAATATCCACGCTGATCCCAAATTGAAAGGTCGTATATGGTGTTGACTCCTGCTTGCTTCAGCCAGTTCCTGAGATCAACTATTTCCTCATTGTTATTCAGAGGTTCTTTCCCCCATAATGCTGTCGAGCCACAGGTGGGTGCATTTGTCGTTGCCAGGGATCTTGTAAACCTGATTATTGAAGAACTTGCTGCTTCTGCAGCGTAATTTCCACACCTGCGTGCTGTTAACAATGTTTGCATTCTGGAGGTTGCTGAGGGATTTGTTGGGTCTGTACTTAGTACGCAGCAAGACACTAACTGGGTGAGAGGGCTCATGGATAAACTTCCACAAGATCTTTCCTCCCAGAGCTAGATTGACGAGAGTTGGGTCTCTAATTTGCAGTCCTCCTTCTATCTTTGTTTTTTTCACCACGTGCCAGTTCACCAGATGTATTTTGTATTCATTACCCTTACCTCCCTGCCACAAGAAATCTCTGAGCAGTTTGGAGATTTTCTCCGTCACATTTCTTGGTGCAAGGAGAAACGTTGCCTGGAAGATTGGTAGCACCAACAGCATGGCTTATATTAAAATTACTTTGCCTCCCTTCGTCAACCAGTAGCCACCCCATGCTGCAATTTTTGTTTTAATTTTCGAGATTATTTCGCTCCTAAGCGATCTTTTATTGGCTCCTGATATAATGGGAAGGCCCATATACTTGAATCTATCCCATGTTGCTTGAACTTTTAATCCGAGAAGAGTGGTTATGTCAGAGAGTTCCCTCTGATCTATATTCCAGCGGAAAACTTCACTTTTGATCTCATTGATTAATGCCCCAGAGGCTCTGCAATAACTTCTGAGTACTGTGTCAATGGCTTTGGCAATTATGATGGAGGCTCCGCCAAGGAGAAGGGAGTCGTCAGCAAATAAAGCGTGGTTCAGTGCTTCAGCTCCATGAGAAGGTTTGAGACTCAAAATGTTGTCGTTTAGTCTTTCAGCAATGAGTTTACGACTGAGGGACTCTGCCATTATGATGTACAGGAATGGGGACAGAGGGCATCCCTGCCTGATGCCTCTCTGGGCTTGAAAGAAATTTGTGGGGCGACCGTTGACTAACGGGGCAATCCATGGTTTGTCGATGCAAGATTTAATAAGATTAACGAATTGGGTCTAAAAGCCAAAGGAGAGGAGGACATTGCTGAGGAATGAGCGATCCACTCTATTGAAGGTGTTTGCCATGTCTAATTTAATCAACATACCTTTTTCATTCCGCTGCTTGCTTGAGTGTATGGTCTCCTGAATTTGGATAATTATCCAAAATATGCCTGCCTTCAACGAAGCCACCTTGAGGGGAGGAGATCAGTCTTTTTAACAAGGGCTTGATACGGTTTGCTAACAGTTTAGCCAAAATTTTATATGAAGCGGTACACAACGAAATAGGCCTGAATCTTGCGAATGTCTTCAAATTGGTGTCTTTGGGGATTAAAGCGAGGTAAGTGGAGTTGGTTCCTCCACCTATCTTGGCTTTTTTCATGAACCAACCTATCATTTTGTAGAGATCAGCTTTGATAAGATGCCAACAAGCTTTGTAGAAATGGATTGTAAATCCATCAGGCCCGGGAGCCTTGTCTGCGTCCATGGACCAGATAACATTTATGATTTCCTCCTCGGTGATTGGCCTGCAGAGGGTTGCGTTTTCTTCAGGGCTGATGAGAGAAGGGATGTTAGCGATGAAGTTAGCGGCTTCCTCATTGTTGCTGTGAGTTCCTTCTCTGTGAAGATTCCTAAAGTGGGTTTCGACGACAGCTTTGACATGGTTAAAGCCTTTGCAAACATTGCCCTCAACTGTTTTGATTTATGCTATGTGGTTCCTTGACAGTCTCGCTCTATATTGTTGGTGGAAGAAGGAGGTGTTTCGATCTCCAACCTTCAACCACAAACTTCTGGATTTGAGTCTCCAGTATTCTTCTTCCTTTCTGAAAGATTGGTGAGTGGATCTTTGGGCTTTTGTTTCTTTATCCAGCAACTCTGCTGTGATATCTTTGCTTTCCATCTCTATTTGCAGAATCTGCAATGAATGGACTGTCTCCTTTCTTTGCTCGGTGGGAGTGGGGGCTGGTCTCTTTATCCAGTTCTTCAGAGCCTGTTTTGTTGCTTTCAACTTTTGCTCCCAGACATAGCTTGGGGATCCCATGAAAGTTTTGGCCCATGCTGCCTTCACTGTCTCTATAAAACCTTCCCTTTCAATCCATAGAGGGCTGAACCGAAACGGAATAGGTCCCAGGTCTTCTTCATCTTCCAAGAGGAGTTGAATAGGCTTATGGTCAGAAGCAAGTTTAGGCAGAATTTTAGTGATGATTATCTTTTTGTTCGTCATTATGGAGCTTTGTAACATGAATCAGTCTAAACGTGCTGAGATATGATATGTTCCCACTTTGTTATTGGACCAAGTGTAAATGCCGCGGACAGGATTGAAGTCCAAGAGATCCCAGCGCTGAAAGAGCTCCTCTACCTCGTCTAGCATGGTGTCTCTGTTGCTTGACCCCCCCTCTTCTCTTTTGTTTTCATAATGATGTTGAGGTCCCTTGCTATGATGATATTGCTGGGGGATGACTGCTCTAAAAAGGCGGAGAGGGAGTTCCAACATTCTCGCTTTTCATAGTAAGAAACTGGGACATAAAGATTGAAAAGGGAGATAAACAACTTACTTACTTTGTGCATCAATTTCGTAAAGATCCAGTGCTGTGTTTTCAGATGAAAAAGGTCTTCGTTCCAGAGAGTTGCCAGTCCTCCAGAAGTTCCCCTTGAGCTTACAGCTTTGCTTGATCTTTTATTCCACTTTAAACTGTTGATCTCTAGAAGGGCTTGACCTTCTATTTTGGTCTCTTGGAGCATGAGGATATCATAAGATCCTTGACTGCTTCTATTTTGGAGGGGTTCCCCAGTCCTCTATAGTTCCAAGAGACGAGATTCATTATTTACTTGAGGGAGGGTTGAGGCCTCCCTTGGAAGGCCTTGGTCTGATATTTCGCCCAATATACGTTTCTATTGTAGCTTGACTTCCTTGTGTTTTGAGTCTTTCTGCCTCCTCCTCCCTCTTTTCTTTGCGGGATTTTCTTCCTGCTTTTTTCGTTTGTCGCTCGCAGGTTTCATCCTCCGAGGAACCAGAGCTTTCAACTGGATTTTTCCTTGCTATTTCAGCATATGAGGGATTAGAGGGACTGCCTTGGATGGCCTCAGTCTGAATTGCTTCCCCTTCCTCTTTGTTTGAGGGAGGAGTGTCCACCTGTTCTTCATTCTCCTGGGCTAGTGTTACTTGTTTGTTCTGAGCGCTTTCTATCCCTTTTGGAGTTACTTCCGTTTCCTGGTTGGCTTTGGCGCTGCTAGGGCCTCCGTCCATGTTGCCTTTGCCTGCGCCTTTTTTTGAGGTTGCATTCTTCTGGACTAAAGTCCATTGTTCCCCGTTCTGTTTGTCTACTTACTCCTCTGCTTTCTTTTTACAATTCTTTGCAAAGTGTCCATGACTGTGGCAATGCCTGCATTTAAAGGGTAGTTGTTCGTAGTCCAACTCCTGGACATGCGTCCAGCCAGCTACAGTGAGTTTGATAGCTTCTGGTAGCCCTTCTTCTGGGTCCACTTCTACGCAGATACGGGCGCATGAATACTGGTCTTTTCTCGCAGCTTGATCTATATATTTTCCCAATGCATTACCTATGATCTGAAGGGATTTTTGGTTCCAGCAGTGAAGTAGCAAATGGGGGAGCCTTACCCAGACCGGGACAGCAGAGGGGATGTCCTGGGAGGGATCGAAATCAGGAGACCATTTGTTCAGATAAAGACCCTGGGGTCCCATGAAATGCGGTCCATTTCTAAAGATTAAGCCTCTGTCATCTGGGTTTTCAAAGATAAACGCAAAGAAACCCTTACCTGCAAAATAACTTTTGACTCCCTCTTTGATCAGGGGCTTCCAGTTCCTTTGGGTCCATTCATCAACCGACTTGGGAGATGGCCAGAGGCCCGTGAACTGACCTATGAGGCCTCTCTTCGCAAGGTTCAAAGCTGCTTTATAGGTTTCTTCTTTTAGTAGGGCTACCAAAGGAATCATGTCTAGTTTTTTAACGAGTTTCTGCTGAGATGCTGAGGGGGGGCGCTTTGGACTAGCGGCGACCATTGATCTAAAGGCTGACACCTCCGGGGGCAGCGAAGGAGGGGGATTAGGGTCCACGCTGGCCTCCATCGACTGAGGCTGGGCATGAAATGGCGCAAAGGCCAGGGGCGCGCAGGAGTTGACGACAGTTGCAGAGCAGGAGTGTGCGCGCAAAAATTAGAACTCCATTTAGTAAAATTTTCAAAACCTTTTTGACCCTTGATTTTGACAACCCATGGTTTTTCCCATAATATAATTATATAATGTAGCCTATTTTGATCACTCTTAATGCTTGATACATTAAATAAATCTACTTTATATAAACAATTTCTATAATATTAATTCTTACAAATTTAATTAATAAAAAATGTGTTATTAAGCACAATATATATTAAATCCCATAATTGTTATAATAAAAAATGTGTTATTAGGCCAAACATCAATTATATAAAAATGTGTTATTAGGCCAAACATCAATTAAATCCCATAATTGTCAATGTTGTGTAATAAGTGAGAAACAATTAATATTGTTAATTATTAATTATTAAATCATTTTTTAAAAAACTTAAAATGCCATAATTTTAATCCATCAAACGTATGGTTTATTTCTAAATTTTAAGTTGATTATTCATCTTAAAATAAAAAATAAATTAGGTTTGTTGTGTTGGTGCCAAGTGGTGGTCGCGTCACTTTCAAAATTTGAATTCATGTCATCATTAGAAGGTAGTGTTAAAACAGCCAAACGGTTGTTCTGAAATAAGCATAAATCAGAAAAAGCATTAAAAAAAAAACAAATAATGAAACAACTATCTTCACCGACCTCATTAAATGCGATGCGAGTTAGGACGCCTGGCGGGAGAGGAGTGATATGTCCTTCGTCGGCCTGGACACAAAGCGGACGCGGATGTCGTCGGAGTTGCTTCACCGGACTTCACAGGGAATTCCTCTGGCATTTACTACAGAGTTTATTCCTATGGCATTTACAACAGAGTAGCTCCAGTTCTTGGAAGAATAAACTCTTCCACCAGATTTGCAAATTAGTCAAAAAGGGTTTTGACTAGTTTCAACATCGTTGCCTGCAATGCAACGATGTTGAAACTACAAACATGCAGAAAGGAGAATTACAGATTTAGATCTCACCTCTGTAATTATTTCCATGATTGTAATTTAGCTTAAGCCTAGTGTAAGGGGCTCATTAAATTTCATCCCAAGGATTCTCCACCAATAATAATCAAATCATCTCCAACTACATTAACAATAGTTCTTATCAAAGAAAACCATTGATTGATGAAATAGACACATGCCTTTAAACTAGTTGCTTAGGGTTCAACATCGATGTGTCATTTTGTTATGATGGAAAACTCTTAAAAATTGCTCAACCCTCTTTCTGTTTGATTCCATTTTGCCATTTGCAAGATTAACAAGCAATCTAACATAGTCCCTATGCATGAACATCCGTCCCTTATAGGCACTTCCATCCTTATATATAGTTGCATCTATAGGTTAAGGCCATGTATAACCTATATGTTCAACTCTGCCTACCCACGATTCTGTTACACATAGCCACAATAAATGCTTCATTTTTGTTGGGTATGGTCCAAGACCCTTTGTGCTTACCCTTTATGGTCCAAGCCTTCTGGTTCCAACTTGGGGACTAGTGGTCCTCTTGAGAACACTTGGGAATCCCAAAATATCATCCTTGCTTCAACATGTGGTTGCTAAAATGAATTTTGTAATCCAGTGAAGCCACCTCAAGATCTCCAAGGTGTAATGACCTTTTCCCCTGTGTTCTTGATTGCTAAAGAAAACAAAGCCATGTCAAAATGTGATTGCTTGCATGAAAATCTTTCATTTTACTTCTAATCCAATCCTCCATTGACTCAAGAGCTATAATCATTTTTCTCCACAAGCCTTCATTCCTTTTCATTCTCCATAAACTTTTTGTTGCTAAATCTTGTTCAAATAGTTGAATATTCTTTAATTCCTCTATACTCCTTAGGGTTTTGCAATCTTTTTCCTCTTAAAATATGGTATTCCTTCCCTTTATATTTTTCTTTTCCACTGGAAGCTAAAGTACGTTTGGTATTCCTTCCCTTTATCTTTTTCTTGTCCATAGGAAGCTAAAGTACCTTTTTCTATTTTTTCCCAACATTCCTTTTGGTATCTAAAGCTAAAAATGCCAATAAATAGGTTATCCCCTCCAAAACTAATTTGACCAAAGTTAGCTTGCATTTTTGGATAACATCAGTAGTAAGAATTAGTCATCTTCAATTTTTTCCATAGAGCCAACTCCAATCCTTAAATTTGTAGTTAGTAGGGTTGAGGAAAAACCTTAGATATTTTAACCTTGCATTAAAATTTGAGCAAATTGTCTCTCTACCTTCACATACATCCATTTTGCATGCTTAGGGATCTCTTTATACTTTTCTACTTCCACAACTGTTTACATGCCAAACAAATTTTTTCATTTACAAATAGTAAATAGGACAAGGAAAAATAGGTTCTCATTTTAATACCCTTCCCTTATAGATGCATTCACCATTATGCTCAAACCTTTTTAAACCAACACTGATAAATAAGGAGACATAGGGCATCCCCACATTAGACCCTTAAGAAGTTGAGAAAATGCACCCCATAATCTAATTTACTACTTAAGATCTCATCCCAATCTGAATCAAAATAATCCCATGATCTAACTAGTCCACCCTATATTAAGCCTTAGCTAAGTCTAATTTCATCATAATAGTTGAAATTTTTTACTTTTTCTTATATGTAGTCCTCGTTGTGCTATTCCTCACCACATTGTGAAGAAAACCAAACAACTCTTTTGAAACAAAGTCGGGGGGGGGGCGCAGGGGAATTCTTTCTTTTAAGCCTATTAGTTGTAATTATTGTTGAAACTTTGTACACAAAATTGTATCGTGAGATAGGGCTATAATCATCAAAATTTTATGGATCGTTTTGCTTTGGAAGAGCTATAAATGTTTCATTCAATGCAATAATACTTCACTCTAAACTCTAGATTCTTTTATCACTCTCAGCAACTCCTATTCTAGGAGGTCACAAAAACACAAATAAAATTTCATTGTCCAACTATGTGGACTTAGTCTATGTGGTTTCTTAAACGGATTGTAGAATTTATTTGAGTCCCTCTTTGGTTACTTTAGCTTCAAGTTCTTCATTTTGTTTTTCTTCAATCACTATTATGTTTTCCTTAGGAGGTTCTTGGAATAAACTTTTGAAGTGCTTTACTCTCCTCTTGATGCCATCTTTGAGAATTTTCATAGCTTCCTCCCATCTTTCTTACGTATCTCCCATGTCTTTTTGATGTTCTTTTGATGTTTCATGTAGTTTTGGAAGAATTTAGTATTCTGGTTGCCCTTTATCAACCAAGTAGCCCTATTCTTTAGTCTCCACTCAACTTCTTCCTGCGCGAATATATTCATTTTTATAACTTTTCCTTTTTTGTAATGATTTGTTCCTTTTATGTTTCAAACAATTTTTTGATCTATTCCCTGGTCTCAGTAAGCTTTTGCTTTTGTTGAGCATTTTAGGAGTTTTTCTTTTTCCACTATGCTATTATGTTTTAAACTTTCATCAAATTTATTTCAGATAGATAAATAGTTGTCTCCCTTGTACAAGGTTCATATTTCTTCCAATGCTAGGTGATCAAATTTCTGAAACCTTCTTCTTTTACCAAATTAAGGTTAAATTTGAAGGGTTTTTATGCTTCTCACCTTTTTCTAATTGTAACAATATGGGTAGATGGTCTAAAGGTTTCCCTAACCTTACCCATGACTTAAGTCCTTCCACATCCTCCAAAATCTTTTTTGCTACCAAAACCCTTTCTAATCTGCTTGACACCTGCCCCCTGGGACATGGAAACCCCAAGTTTCCCTAGACTTGGGTGCTGATTTTGGCTGTGGCGCGACATGGAAACCCTAGGTTTTCCCAAGCTTGGGCACTGGGGCGCGACATGGAAACCCCAAGTTTTCCTAGGCTTGGGTGCCGGGGCGCGACCTGGAAACCCTAAATTTTCCCCAAGCTTGGGCGCTGGGGCACGACATGGAAACCCTAAGTTTCCCCAGGCTTGGGCGCTGGGGCGTGACATGGAAACTTCAAATTTTGGGCACGACATGGAAACCCCAAGTTTTGGGCGTGACATGGAAACCCCAAATTTTGGGCGCGACATGGAAACCCCAAATTTTGGGTGCGACATGGAAACCCCAAGTTTTGGGCGTCGGGGCGCGACATGGAAACCCCAAATTTTGGGTGCTGAGGTGTGACATGGAAACCCCAATCTTCCCCTGGCTTGGGTGCCTTTTTCGTCGCAACGTGGAAACCCCAAATTTCCCGCCCCCAAGCAAAGCATTTATGAGATGCGAGCAATAAAAAATGTCGTTTGGAGGACAAGGCAAAGGCGCAAGAGCGAGAGAGTTGTCCGGATTTGTTTGAATAATGTGTGACAAGAGCTAAGCTTTGAATCGAGGCGACCAAGGGCTGAATCTCAGTGGATCATGGCAGCAAGGCCACTCTGCCACTTATGATACCTCGTCGCGTATTTAAATCGTCTGCAAAGGATTCTTCTTAACGATCGTTTGGAATTGACTTCAAAGCTGCCCCAACCAAGATGCTTCATGATCATGGTTTGCAAATGACACGGGCCCCTAGGGGCGACAAAGTGGCGTCCCTATTGTGGGTCGAGATACAGTCGAAGAGTGACATGCACCGCTTTTGGCGTGGATTCTGACTTAGAGGTGTTGAGTCATAATCCGACACACGGTAGGTTCACGCCACTAGCTTTTCAACCAAGCGTGATGACCAATTGTGTGAATCAACGATTCCTCTGGTACTAAGTTGAATTACTATTGCAATGCGGTTCATTAGTAGGGTAAAACTAACCTATCTCACGATGTTCTAAACCCAGCTCACGTTCCCTATTGTGGGTGAACAATCCAACACTTGGTGAATTTTGCTTCAAAACGATAGGAAGAGCAGACATTGAAGGATAAAAAAGCAACGTTGCTATGAACGCTTGGCTGCCACAAGCCAATTATCCATGTGGTAACTTTTTTGACACCTCTAGCTTCAAACTCCGAAAATCTAAAGGATCGATAGGCCATGCTTTCACGGTTTGTATTCGTATTGAAAATCAAAATCAAATGAGCTTTTACCCTTTTGTTCCAGATGAGATTTCTGTTCTTGTTGAGCTCATCTTAGGACACTTGCGTTATCTTTTAACAGATGTGCCACCACAACCAAACTCCCCACCTGACAATGTCTTCCACTTGGATCGACCTGTTGAAACGTGCCTTAAGGCCAAAAATAGGGGGAGTGCCTCGTCTCTGCCCCACGGGATAAGTAAAATAACGTTAAAAGTAGTGGTCTTTCACTTGCGCCGAAATCGGCTCCCACTTATTCTACACCTCTCAAGTCATTTCACAAAGTTGGACTAGAGTCAAGCTCAACAAGGTCTTCTTTCCCCGCTAATTCTACCAAGCCCATTCCCTTGGATGTGGTTTCACTAGATAGTAGATAGAGACAATGGGAATCTCATTAATCCATTCATGCATGTCACTAATTAGATGGTGAGGCATTTGGCTACCTTAAGAGAGTCATAGTTACTCCTGTTGTTTACCCTCGCTTGGTTGAATTTCTTTACTTTGACATTCAGAGCACTGGGTAGAAATCACATTGCCTCAGCATCCATAGGGACCATCGCAATGCTTTGTTTTAATTAAACAGTCGGATTCCCCTTGTCTGTACCAGTTTTGAGTCGATTGTTCGCCGCCTAGGGAAAAGCCCCCGATAGGGGGCATTCTACGCCCATAGCCCAATCAGCATGCGATTGCTTGCCCTCGCATCGAGAGCAGCTTGGGCAGATTGCCTACAACCCACGAGTTGAGGGTGCAAACCCCTAGGCTGAACCCTCAGAGCCAATCCTTTTCCTGAAGTTACGGGTTCTTTTTGCCGACTTCGCTTACCTACATTGTTCTATTGACCAAACGCTGTTCACCTTGGAGACCTGATGCGGTTATTAGTACGACTGGGCATGAACGGTACTCGGTCCTCCAGATTTTCAAGGGTCGCCGAGCGCGCACCAAACACCGCAAGATGTGTGGTGCTTTTCCAGCTGCTGGACCCTATCTCTGGGTGAACCGATTCCAGGGTGGGCAAGCTCTTAAAATGAAAAGATAACTCTTCCCGGGGCCCTCGACGACGTCTCCGAATTTGCTAATGTTGCCGCCCGCCGCCATGTCCCGGTTCGGGAATCTTAACTCGATTCCCTTTCGATGCTCGTGCAGAGTGCACCCTTGATACAAGGCTTCCCCATCTTTTAGGATCAACTAAACCATGTCCAAGTGCTGTTCACATGGAACCTTCCCCACTTCAGTCTTCAAAGTTCTCATTTGAATATTTGCTATTACCACCAAGATCTGCACTGGGCGCCGATCCACCCAAGCTCACACCCGAGGTTTCTCAACGACCCCTGCGTCCTCCTACTCATCGGAGCTCGAAAATTGCTCCGACGGTCGAGGATAGGTTGCGTGCTTCAGCGCCATCCATTTTCGGGGCTAGTTGATTCGGCAGGTGAGTTGTTACACACTCCTTAGCGGATTTCGACTTCCATGACCACTGCCTTGTTGTCTTAAACAACCAACAACCTTTCGGTTCATCTTGCATCGCCAGTTCTGCTTACCAAAAATGGCTCACTTGGAGCTCTCGATTCCATGGCATGGCTCAATGGACCAGCCACACCCTCTTACCTATTTAAAGTTTGACAATAGGTTGAGGGCGTTACGCCCTCGATGCCTCTAATCATTTGCTTTACCCGATAAAACTCGTGTGTGAGCTCCAGCTCAAGGGAAACTTTGGAGGAAACCAGTTACTAGATGGTTCGATTAGCCTTTCGCCCCTATACCCAAGTTAGACGAACGATTTGCACATCAGTATCGCTACGAGCCTCCGCTAGAGTTTCCCCTGCTCAAGCATAGTTCACCATCTTTCGGGTCCCAACAGGTGTGCTCGCACTCGAACCCTTCGCTAAGCTCAAGTTCGGTTGACGATGCAACCCCCCAGAGAGGGGATCTCGCCCGTCAGCTTCCTTGCGCCTTGGAGGTTTTCAAACTCACCGACTCGCACACATGTTAGACTCCTTGGTCGGTGTTTCAAGATGGGTCGAATGGAAAGCCCACCAACCAACACCATGAGCGTGCAGGTGCACACGACCCGCCACAAGGGTACACGCTTCGTTCGTTGACCATCGCTACAACAAATCAACAGGTAGTAAGCCAGCTGCGCTTGTGACGATGTAGCAGCTTGTGTTGGTTTGCACCTCAAGTTGAGCGGCAGACTAGCCTGAGCCGTTCCACAGCCGACTGAGACGCATCGACAACCTCCATCCGCTTCCCTCCCGACAATTTCAAGCACTCTTTAACTCTCTTTTCAAAGTCTTTTTCATCTTTCCCTTGCGGTACTTATTTGTTATCGGTCTCTTGCTCGTATTTAGCCTTGGATGGAATTTACCACCCAATTAGGGCTGCATTCCCAAACAACCTGACTTGTCGACAATGCCTCGTGATGCGGCAGGGTCCCGGCTTGACGGAGAAATCACCCTCTCAGGTGCCCCCTTCCAAGGGATTTGGCCCAGGTCTACCGCTGAGGACGCTTCTACAGACTACAATTCAGGCAATGTTGGCACCCGATTTTGATACTGGGCTCTTCCTGTTCGCTCGCCGTTACTAGGGAAATCCTTGTAAGATTCTTTTCCTCCGCTTAATTATATGCTTAAACTCAGTGGGTGTTCTCGTCTGAGCTGAGGTCGCAAGTTGGAGCCAAATCTGCCCTACCCGATGGGAGGACAAGAGAGCAAAGCAAGTTCGAGTGATGCCACACAAAGCCCGCATTAGCTAACGTCCACTGCCCAACCAAGGGGACAAGATCACTGCTTGCCGACGCACGCCACGAAACATCGCTTGAGGTATTTCAACCAACCGCACTGCATTGGGCACAAACGACCAGCTTCGTTGCTCCGTAACATATTGCAGGGAGTGTGTTTGAATGGGATGCGACACCTAGACAGATGTGCCCTTGACCGAGGCCTCGGGCTCAAATTGCGTTAAAAAACTCGATGATTCACGGGATTTTGCAATTCACACTAAGTATCGCATTTCGCTACGTTCTTCATCGTAACAAGAGCCGAGATATCTGTCGCTGAGAGTCGTTTCCACGTATTACCAACAAATCCACCACAACACTGAATAGGGCACCCCCCACGACAAATGTAAGGCTAAGGGCCAAAAGGAGGAAAGAAAGAAAAACACATGAAAGAAAGAGAAACAAGGGTGTTTACCCCCTCACAGGAGGAGGCTCAAATAGAGAACAATCTTCTTGAGCCCCATGCCCTCGCAAAAAGGGGAGAACTGCATGGAACAACAATCGAGAAGGATTAGGGTGGCCACTCCGGGAGCTCGCATTACTTTTAATCCTTCCTGAACACTAGTCAACAACAATTCTTGCTTTTCTCTGTAAAGCTAGGGACCGAAAGGAAGAAGGGAAGAAAATAAGGTGAAAGAAATAGAGATTAAACGTGGCTACTGGCTCACAAGGGGAGGCTCAAACAAAGCACAAGCTTTCCAAGCCCTGTGCCTTCGCAAATAGGGGGGATTTGAAGGGGACGACAATCGAGATGGACTAGGGTGGCCACCCCGGGAACTCGCACTGCGTTTTGTCCTTCCTGAACACTAATTCACAACAATCCCACCTTTTCTCCGTAAAGCTAGGGCCCAAAAGGAAGAAGGGAAGAAAACAACATGAAAGAAAGAGATATGAAATGTGGCTACTGGCTCACAAGGGGAGCTTGAAACAGAAAACAAGCTTCCCAAACCCCGTGCCTTCACAAAAAGGGGGGGAACTACAGGGGACGGTGATCGAGAAGGACTAGGGTGGCCACCTCGGGAACTCGCACTGCTTTTAGTCCTTCTTGAACAACAATCCACAACAATCCCCCCTTTTCTCCATAAAGCTAGGGGGCAAAAGGAAGAAGGGAAGAAAACAACATGAAACAAAGAGATATTAAACATGTCTACTGGCTCACAAGGGGGGGGGGGCCCAAATAGGGAACAAGCTTCCCAAACCCCATGCCTTCACAAAAAGGGGGGAATTGCAGGGGACGACGATTGAGAAGGACTAGGGTGGCCACCCCAGGAACTCACACTGCTTTTCGTCCTTCCTGAACAGCAACCCACAACAATCCCACCTTTTCTCCGTAAAGCTAGGGGAAAAAGGAAGAAGGGAAGAAACCAACATGAAACAAAGAGATATCAAACATGGCTACTGGCTCACAAGGGGGAGGCTCAAACCAAGAACAAGCTTCCCAAACCCCGTGCCTTCACAAAAAGAGGGGAACTGCAAGGGACGACGATTGAGAAGGACTAGGGTGGCCACCCCAGGAACTCGCACTACTTTTCGTCCTTCCCGAACACCAATCCACAACAATCCCACCTTTTCTCCGTAAAGCTAGGGGCAAAAGGAAGAAGGGAAGAAAACAACACAAAAGAAACAAAATCCTAGAACAGAGAGGCTCACCAACATGTCGAGGAGATGTTGCCTATCCAAAAAGAAAGAAAACAAGGCACCCAATCAAAGCATCCCACCTCTTCACACAGTTCCACATACATTATGACACAACACCCTTTCTAGATTACAACATAACAAACAACAACCAAACAACCAAGAAAATAAATCACAACCTAAACTTGACCACTAGAAAAGACAAGGGCCGCGATGAGACCAGTGTCTGGAGCACGTTACTGAGAGGTAAACAACCCCCCAACCTGGCACAAGGCTTGAAATGACAAAATAATACACTAATAGCAAACCCACCCTGCTATTGCACCCATTCATGTACAAAACACCCAACAACCTTTGCAGGGAGAAAGTCAAGGGGGGGTCAAGAATCAAACTCCAAAGAGGAGTTGTCATGGGTTGACACTCAATGCTGGAGAAAGCCACGAGCCACAAATACATCGATGGTGCAAGGCTACTAAAGAGAGGGATGTCCGCAAAGTGCACACCACGAAACCAAGAAATGACCAAGTCGCACAAAAAACCCACAATCCAAAGGGAGAAACAAAGACATAACCCGCTACTTCTTTCCTTAGAAGGGGAGTGGCTCACGAGAGGACGAGGAATTCCCTTGACGACAAAGGCACTAGATAAGAATGCCACCTCATGCCCATTGATGGGGAAACTTGTGATCTCGATGGAGCTTAGATCGAGGGAGGGGTTTTTCATTACCTGGACACCCAACCCTTTCGTGAGGGCAGATCGAGGAATAGTCAAGAGGACTAGGGTGGCTAGCCCAACGGATTGCACCGCTCTTCGTCCATCCCATATTGACCCCACCTCGACCATTTCCTCTCACGGAAGGATTGAGATACCAGGCGCGCGTGCAACCACTCCCTTGACCCGACCACCAACAAAAAACTCACCTAAGCAACACATAAACCACCGCTGCCTTTTCAAGAGAACCAACTATGGAGGTCCGCACCCTTGGCCCATGCCTTCCAACTAACAAAAGATCGAGCACTGCCACTACGAATGAGTCTAAATTTATCCATCGTATTGCCCAAGAACCTCAACTACAACAACCATGCCCCGCCGAACAGATTGTCGGAGAGGGCTCCCAAGAAACAAGCTTCCGAACCCCTATAGAAATACATTGGGGGAAAGAAAAACAAAGGATGGGTGGGACAAGCACAAGCATGGTTTGCAAGCACACAAAAAAACAAGCATGACCTCAAGACAAGCAACCAACAATGTTCCCGCCAAACACCAAACCTGCTCTCCTAGAGATGCACCACATGGGCCCAAATTGCAATCAAAACCCACCCAACCTGAACCAAAAAAGCAAACCCCTGCTATCAATGATACTATTGCAGTTTCACCTTCGGTAACCTTGTTATGACTTCTCCATCTTTCACAGGAAAAGCAAATCCCTCCCCACCAAATAGGGAGGAGGTGAACAATATCGTGAGGAGCCAATTTCAATGGAGCCACACGTGGCTGCCCAACCCAATCAACATTTTTTATTCCCAACAACTGAGGGGCACGATAGCGACATAGGCACGAAGGAGTTTTGGGGTTTCCATTTGGGACCACAACAACGAAGGCACAAAGGAGCGCCGAGCAAACTTATCATTTTTATCATTTGGATGGGCATGAGGGACAGGGACGAGCATGGCCAACATTAACACTCATGTGCTACCGAATGGGGATGGAAAGAAAATGAAAATCGACCAACCTACAAATGACCTAAGGCCATCGTTCAGGCAAACCCGAAAAAACAACTCAATTACCAACCCACCTTTCACACGAAAAGCAACCCTATCACTTGTATCATTTGGATGGGCAGGAGGGACCAATACGAGCCAGGGAGCCACAACACAACAACCCATACAACTCCAAGAACTTAGAGCAGGAGGCGAATTATTCACATATGCCTCCCAGGGCGAGCATGGCCAACATTACTGCTCATGTGCTACCGAGTGGGGATGGAGAAAAGATGAAAATCGACCACCCTACAAATGACCCATGGCTATTCTTCAGGCATACCCAAAAAAACAACTCAATTACCAACCCACCTTTCACACGGAAAGCAAACCCCTCACCACCAAATAGGGAAGAGGTGAACAACCAAAATTTGCTATTCCCAGCAACCAAGGGGCACAACAATGACATAGGCATGAAGGAGTTTTGGGGTTTCCATCTAGGACAACAACAACCAAAACACAAAGGTGTGCCAAGCAAACTTAACATTTTTAGCATTTGGATGGGCACGAGGGACCAAGACGAGCATGGCCAACATTACCGCTCATGTGCTACCGAGTGGGGATGGAGAGAAGATGAAAATCGACCACCCTACAGATGATCTAAGGCCATCCTTTAGGCAGACCCGAACAAACATCTCAATTACCAACCCACTTTTCACATGAAAAGCAAACCCCACCAGACCCACCCGAACGAGTTTACATGGGCACCCTCAGACAACCCAATCGAACAAGTTTTCATGGGCGCCCTCACATGACCCGACCCAACCGAAAGAGTTTACATGGGCGCCCTCACATGACCCGACCCACCCGAACAAGTTTACATGGGTGCCCACACCTGACTGAAACGAAGGCATAAGGGAGAGCCAGGCAAACGGGCAACACGAACGTGCACAAGGCCCACCCCCAGTCATAACTTAGCATTTTTGATACGGGCATGTGTGCTTGGGCGTGCCCTCACACGGAATGACCCGAACAAATGAGTTTACATGAGTGCCCTCAAACGACCCGACCGAACGAGTTAACATGGGTGCCCTCAAACGACCCGATCGAACGAGTTTACACGGGCGCCCTCACGCAGCACAACCTGACCCGACTGAACGAGTCTACATGGCAAACGAAGGCACATGGGAGTGTTGGGCAAACGGATCGCATGAACGTGCAAGGCCCACCCCCGGTCATGACTTATCATTTTTGACATAGGCTTGTGTACCTGGGCGCGCCCTCGCACGACACGACCTGATCCGCTCGAATGAGTTTACACAGGCGCCCTCACACAACCCGACCTGACCCAACTGAACGAGTTTACATGGGCGCCCTCACACGACCCAACCCAACCCGCCTGAACGAGTTTACATGGGCGCCCACACCCGACCGAAATGAAGGCACAAGGGAGAGCCGGGCAAACGGGCCACACGAACGTGCATAAGGCCCATCCCCGGTCACAACTTAGCATTTTTGGTACAGGCACGTGTGCTCGGGCGCGCTCTCACATGGAACGACCGGTCGAACGAGTTTACACACACGCCCTCAAACGACCTGACCGAACGAGTTTACATGGCAAACGACCCGCCCGAATGAGTTTACACGGGCGCTCTCAAACGACCCGCTCGAATGAGTTTACACGGGCGCCCTCAAACGACCCGCTTGAACGAGTTTAGATGGCAATGAAGGCACATGGGAGCGTTGGGCAAACAGACAGCACGAACGTGCACAAGGCCCACCCCAATCACAACTTAGCATTTTTGACAAGGGCCCGTGTGCCCGGGCGCGTCCTCACACGACATGACCCAACCCGCCCACACGAGTTTACACGAGCACCCACACACGACTGAAACGAAGGCATAAGGGAGAGGCAGGAAAATGAGCCGTATGAACGTACACAAGCCCCACCCCCGGTCACAACTTAGCATTTTTGATACAGGCATGTGTGCCTGGGCGCGTCCTCAAACGGAACGACCCGATCGAATGAGTTTACACAAGCGCCCTCAAACGACTTGACCGAATGAGTTTATACGGTCACCCTCAAATGACCTGCTCGAACGAGTTTACATGAGCACCCTTAAATGACCTGCCCGAACGAGTTTACATGGAAAATGAAGGCACATGGGAGCGTTGGGCAAATGGACCGCACGAACGTGCACAAGGCCCACTATATTGGAACTGAGCTAATAGGCTCCACATCACAAAGCCCTGAATCTTCAAACATCTACAGTAAATAGTCTATCAATGAGTTAGAATTTTGGGCACTAGACTTAGTGCACACATGCACACACACTAGATTTGGTAACAACTTCATATTAACTTTACACAACTAATGAACTAAAACACATTGATGTGTTTAACTAGAAACAAATTTAACACAACAAAACTTATAAAACCAACAATTAGATCATGCACAAAAAACACAAAATTTCAGCCCCAAATCACAATACTTATTAGTCCTTCAACAAAAACCTAGGGTTCCCATACCAAGGAAAATGACCCTTTTACATTGCTCAATAAAATGCCAAGTAGAAGGGGAAACTTACACGTAAAAACCCTTATTTTGACCCACGAAAAATTACTCAAAGCTCCCTTCCTTTTCCAAAGTTCCTCTATATTGGAACCGAGCTAATAGGCTCCACATCACAATGCCCCGAATCTTCAAACGTATACGATAAATTATCTATCAACGAGTTGTTAGAATTTTGGGCACTAGACTTAGTGCACACCAGTGATGCGGGGGAGCGCCCCCCCCCCCCCTT